>CAOLHI010002297.1:0-270439 GCA_948474755.1 Ctenosaura bakeri
TTCAGATCTTCAGTGCTGCCACATACATGTCTGCTGTGGATTCATCACAGAAATACTGGTTCTAATTCTTAGGACATAGTATACAAGAGGTAGACCCTATCCAGAAATATCTAGAAGTAACTAGAAATGTGTACTGTCATTACAGTTTTCAAATACTTTGCCAACAGCAATCTCTTCTGGAGTCCCACTGTTGCATCTCACAGTCCTCTAACAAACCAGGCAGCAAAGCAAACAGAAGACATGTTGAAGGTAATATGTGAAGGGAACTTGGCAACAAGACTGGCAAGATTCTTTTCTGCATGGCATGTTACATCATATCTTGTACAATTTGTGCAACTTGCTCTAGTTGAGCTGCGTTGCTTATGGGACATGGCTTCAGGATATGCCTAAATTGTCTCACTCCTCATCTTTCCAGAGGTGTGAGGGGTTTAAACAATCAGATGTTGTATTCTGCTTTGATATCTAGGACTAAAAATCTTTTCATTGGAGAAGCCACGGTTGATTTGAAGTACAAGGCTAGACCACACCAGATGGAGGTGGATACCTGGTTTCACCAAAAGGGGAGACTGCATATGAAGACTTTGGAGAAGACACTTAAATCAGTTGTGCAGATATACAAACACACACACAAAAAAACTTTACTTGAAGGTAAACCAGTAATTACAGTTATTTCTCACAGATTCTGCTGAAATGTGCCACTTTGTTTTCACAGATATGAACTTATCTCTCCAGCATCTCTAGGAAGTGACAGTGGTAGAAAAGCCTGAAACTTCCTCAGCTGAAGTGACCCCAGAATCCAGTCTTATAGGAAAGCTACAGCTAAAGTGAAGTTGTAGAGCCTAGATGAAAGGCTATGCCAACTAAGACAAATAAGTATAATGTACTAGCTTCCAGTTTGGAAAGGAAGGCTAAAGGAACAAGAAAATGTGGCAGTGACCACCCCATGCAATGAGTGAGTTGGGGAGAGAAAACCATGCCACCTTGAATCTGGATTTGTTTTACATGTATTGACATTGTGAATCCAGGATGAGCCTTCTGTAAACCCATTGTTTATAATTTATATCAGTCTTTACCTTTCAATTATATTGAATATTATGGGGTTTACCTCTGAGTATATGGGACATAGATGTTGAAGAAATGGTGCACTCAGGTGGCTAAAGATATGAATTATGACCTGGGAGTCAAAAATTTAAAGTTTCTCCCAGAAATAAACTCATAGTGGCTTTAGGCAAGTCACTATTTTACAACTTCACTCCTTTGTCATATGGGTATAAAATATAATAAAATACATTCTGACACTAGTATACAATAATATTTTAAAATGCTTGCTCTTACACTTCAGATAAATAGGGAGGGTTCACGCTCCTTTCTTTCTTTCTTTCTTTCTTTCTTTCTTTCTTTCTTTCTTTCTTTCTTTCTTTCTTTCTTATTCCAAAGTTTCACCATAGTTATATTCTCTATAAAAAATACTAAAGGGTTTATATTGTTGTTAACTGTCACCAAGTGGTTTGGTTTGGGTTTTTTTTTTTTATTTCTAATGATCCTATGATCTCTAAGTCAACCTATCATCTATAGCCCTGCTCAGGTCTTGAAGACTCAAGGAGTCTTTCCATCTATAATATGTATTCCTCCTTTCCCTTCTACCTTACCAAACATCTTTGTCTTTTCTAGTAAGTAATGTCTTCTCATAACATGTCCAAAGTACAACAGTCTCAGTTTAGCCATCTTAGCTTCTAAAGGAGAACTCAGGCTCGATTTGCTCTGTGACCCATTTAATTGCCTTTTTAGTAGTTCACAGTATCCATAGAGAGCCAGATTGGTGCAGAGGTTTGATATTGGCCTGCCCAGGGGGCCAGGGCTCAATTCCCCACTCAACCTTGGGTGTGACACACACTTTCAGCCCCAGAATGATAGGTTTGCCTCAAGGTCACCATATGTTGGAAATGACTTAAAGGCACACAGCAACAGCAACTGCATCAGCACATCAGCACAGAGCTGTAAGCCTCATAGATTTTAATAGACATTACTCCCAGGTAGATATATAGAGAGTTGAAGGCTTAAATGTAACCTTCTGGACCATCTAAACTGGGCTATACAGGCCAATGGTTAACCTGGTTCAGACATCAGAAACACCTCAAGACCCGGAAAAAACCACAGCAGTGAAGATAAGCAGCCAACCAAAGGGAATGTGTTTTTACCATACATCAAAGGGATCACTGATTGTATAGGGAAACTGATGACGAAACATAAGCTCCAAACAATCTATAGATCGACCAAGAAAATTCAACAAATGCTACGCTCAGCAAAGGGTAAGAGAGATCCTCTAACTTCTGCTGAAGTCTACCACATAGCTTGCAACTGTGGGCAGGTCCACATAGGGACTACAAAATGCAGTGTCCAAATATGAATCAAAGAACACGACAGACACTGCAGACTGATCCACCCAGAAAAATCAGCAGTAGCAGAAGATGTTATAAACCAACTTGGACACAGAACACTTTTTGAAAGCACAGAAATTCTGGGCTATTCTGACAACTACTTATGTCAGACTACACAGAGAGGCCATTGAAATCCATAAACACATGGACAACTTCAACAGGAAAGAAGAAACTCAGAAAGTAAACAAGATTTGGCTACTAGTACTGAAGAACATTAAAATCAAGACTCAAAAATATGCCAAGACTCTGAAGGTCCCTCTACAGGGAACAATACAATGGGTTGCTAATATACTTAATGCACTGTTATGCATATCTCCTGACTAACAATATACCCGGGGGGATATCTCCTTTAACAATAGGCCATTACACAGGCCAACTGTAACACATGCAAATTGCTCCCTCTCACTTTGGGACTACACAAGTATCTATACTCTGTCTTACTTCCATGCCACCAGATCCTCTGAAGATGCCAGCCACAGATGCAGGCAAAACGTCAGGAGAAAATACTAATGGAACACAGCCTCAAAGCCCAGAAAACCCACAACCACCTATGGATTCCGGCCTTCGACTTTATATTAACCTTCTGGTATTTTTCATCTTTTAAGACTCCCTCTAGATCTTTCTCATTTTTTCTAGTGCTGTTTTAAATGATTATAGCAAATGATATATTCAAATGAACAAAAATGTAATGCATATCTTATTTAGACTCATAAGCCTCTTTTAAGAGCTTTTGTTTGTGTGCTTGCAGTGAAAAACACAAAATTAAATTATGAACAATCAAGCCCTACTTTGCTAAAGAAAAATATGTCTATAGAAGCCTCACTCCCTCTCCTGGAAAATCCATGAATAGCAATGGTTTGTGAGGCATCACTGCCACTTATGAGTACATCTTCTGAAATATTCATGGTAACTTGCTCCTTAACCATGTATTTACTTAATATATTTATAAATCTTACCCTCCACCTAACAGGCGCCCAGGATGATAAACAATAAAAACACCGTTTAGAACTTCACATGGTAAAACACTGGAACACAGCTGTAAGTAAAATCAAATCTGAGAGATACAATTAAAATAAAAACTAGCCAAATAAAATGTCATGAAGTATTAAAAGATGACAGTGACAGCGTAAGATTTACTGCTCATCTATAATATAGCAATGAGTGGATCAACTCCTTTCCCTTGAGGCAATTCCACAATAAAGGTGCCACTACTGAAAAGGCCCTGTCCAAAGTAGTCACCAACTCAATCTCCTGGGGTCATGGGACAAATAACAGGGTCTCTATTAAGTATTCTAAATTAGAGGCAGAGTCCTATGGGAGGAAGTACAATCAATATTCCTTAAAAGCCTGTCAGAACAAAAATGTCTTCCAGTGATGTTAACTTCATACATATATATGAAGTTAGCATCACTGGAAGACATTTTTGTTCTGACAGGCTTTTAAGGAATATTGATTGTGACTGGCCATTTGCTCTTTGTGCTTTTTGTCTGTTGTCAAGACCTGTTTTTAAAATAATCTTGTTTTAAATGTTAGCTGCCTTAAGTATATTATTAAAATGGAGAGATATGATAAAAGTCCTCTACTAAAAGGATTATCCAGGCAAATATTCAATGGAATCATAGCTCAGCATGTAAGCCCTCAGTGGATATTGGAGAGAGAAGCTATGGGATATCAGCTATTTGATCAATCTGTATACCCCTACCAAGCTTCAGCAAAGCTGAAAAACTAGATAGGACTACTGACAATTCCAGGAACACCTCTTTATAGCAAGAGGACAATGTCAGGTACAGATTGTGTTTCCAAATTTTCAAAATAGCAATAAGGGACACTCAAAATTCATCACATGCAGGGTTGACAATCAGGAAGCAGCTATTAACAAGCTTGCATCTTACCTGAAAGGCTTAAAGGCCGCTCAGCCTGTCTTCTCCCCCACAACAGAGTGACAATGTGACAGGAACCAAGACAAAAGGAGGCCTCCAGTCTGGCTGGCTGGCTAACTGGTTGGGCCTGTGCATTGCCTTTCAAGTGGCTCTCTGCTGTGGGGAGGAAGTAGGCTCAGCAGCTGAGTGACAGTGGAGCTGATAGCCAGCCAGCAGTCAGCATTTGCCCTCCTTCTCTCTCTCACTTCCTTTCCAGAATAGAAAAGTCCAGTCTATTGCTCTACTGCTAAATGCTCAAGCACCTCCTCCCTCCCCCTTCTTTACCAGTAGGACAGGCAAAGAAAGGAGGGAGCAAAAGGGCAAAAAAAAAGAGGGTGTTTAAGTATTTCTGATAGACTGGGTGGCTGGAAAAGAGGGGAGGGGAGAGAGAAAGAAGGGCAAATTCTGGGTGGCTGAATGGCTAGCTGGGCCTGTATGTTGCTGCTCAATCCTCTCCAGCCTTAAACTAGAGGGAAAAAGCAGGAAAAAGGTCTTCTCTCTCCACTCCAGTGCCTCTCAGGGAAGTGTGCATCTACTGATTTCTCCCTTCTCTCCCAATGTGAAGACTCTTGACAAGCAATTTTAAATATGTATTTGATTCACTTTAGGGTTTTTAATCTTGAGTTGTCCTGCAGGTTTGCAGCAGCAAAAGATATTTAAAGGGGCTTCCTCGTAAAGAAAAGGTCAAGAACCACTGATGTACACATTTTTGCCAATGTCTCCAAATAGGATTTTTTGGCATCTCATTCAGTCTACGTAAAAAAAAAAGCTTTCCAACCCTCACACATGGGATGTCTCCTATTGAAAGGGATACCTGTCACCCCTATAAGGGACATGTTTTATGGCCCTCAAATAAGGAACATCTTTTATAATAAGGAATACCCAGCAACCCTAGATGCAAGATTTTTAAAAAACATTATTTTGAACTACAACCTCTAAAAATACTTCAGCCAGAATAACCAGTGACCATGCTTGCTGGGGTGATTTTGGAAGCTGTCAGCAAGAATTGACAGTGGCCATTTCCACATGTTACCTTATCCCATCATCCTCCCAGCGCCTTTGCTGAGAAGGGAGCACAATGGGAACGCTTCCCTCTGCACCCAGCTGGCTCCCTGCAGAACAGAGCACAAGCGACACACGCCTGCCTTCCACAGCACAGCTGGACTCTTTTCCATGCCTCACTGGGGAAGGAAGTGCCTCCTTCATCCTTCTTGCCCTTCTGCATGGCAGGTAAGGATGGGAACTTCGCATGATCACGGGTGCTTAACAGATTTAATCCATTAAGCAAATATCCCGCAATTGCAAAGGGTGGGGGCCAGGATGGCAGTGGGACTGCAACGTCATGCAGAAGCACAGACTGTGGACCACTGCCATCCCATCCTCATAGCAGGACTGCAACACCATGCGGAAATGGCCTGAGTACAGAGCATACTTTTCCAAGTCTGAAGGAAAAGCATACTTTGCATACAGAAGAGCTCAGATTCAGTCTTGACATCTCCATGAAAATAATGAGTAGTAGATGATGTCAAACGTCTCTGCCTCAGTCACTAGGAGCTGATATACTTGGTGGGTAATGTTTTACCTGGTTACAGAAAACATTATAATCCTTCAGGCAAAAGGTTTCCAGTGTCTGGACTACAAGATGCTGCATAAAAGCAAAAAAAAGGGACATGGAAGGAGAAAGAAAACAGCTGACTTTATAGATATTCTTGATGCATATAAACTGAAGCTTGAATCAACGTATCTCCTCTCCCTGCCCCCACCTAAAAAACACAATATAATTTCTGGGGCATACTCTACATAAGTGTAACCTATACACTTCTTGGAAGAGTGTGCTCTTATCCAGAGTTCACTGAATGGATAAGAGACTGTCTCCCAATATCACTAACAACAGCTTCAGCTTTAGTCCTAATCTATGCTGGGTTTCAAAATCTTGTTGAAAGGATCAAAGGTTAAGTGTGCTTTTTTAAATATGTGACTAACATCACACATAATTTAGCTCTAAATTCCTTGCCTTGCTATTCACAGAGTTCAGTGTATTAGCCTTGTGGTAAAGTATCATCTCACATCTCTCATAATTCAGTATCAACTTAATCTATTCCCATGAGGAGCAGGATACTAGTTGGGACAGGGGATGATGTCCAGTTGTTTGTCTCCCCAAACCCATTTCCCATTAAGCTCTGGAGAAATAAAAAATGTAACATCAGAAGCTAGAAATCATCCAGTCTTTGTCTAATATGATTTCATCTCCTTCAGGAATGTGATTTGTAGATGAACAAAGAATTGTAAAAGCATATAAATTCTCGCAAAGCCTCTGATGTTTTCAAACAGCCTATGTACAAAGAAGAGAAGAAGACTATGTCCTTATGCTCCTCACAAAGTCACAGCAAAATCAAGAAAGAAAGCACAAAAAGGAATCTCTGAGGAGTCCTCTGCCTGGTGGCCATTTCCCTTTATCTGCAGAATGGGGCAATTCAGAAGCACAACCTCAGCCAACCAGATTTTCAGGTACATGACTAAGAAAACTAAAATGGGAGGTTAGGAAGTTGATACATGGTTCACTTCTGTGAGGATCAACACAATATGTCCTGAGCTGAATTCCAGTTGGCCTTCAACCATCTTTCTTGGTTTCTTCAATTAGATCTGCAACAGCAGAGACAGAGAATGGGAATGGGAGAGAGATGCTTGCTTGTGCATATGGCAACCATACACTTGGCATGAGAACACAGCAATGCCCATTGATTCTGGAATTGTAAACAGCAGCCATCAGATAAGACTACGTTTTGTCTTCTTTTATTTTATTGTGCTTACTCACTATTTTTAATTCCTTCCACATTTAGTTTGTATGGGTTGTCAGATCTAAATGTAGGATCTTAAAGTTAACTGTCTTACTTTTCCCTTTTGCAGTGGATTGATCCTGGATTCAGTGCTTCACACCAGCCCTCTGTTCTGCAGCCATGGTCTCATAGTTAAGTTACTTCACTTTTCCTTTTGATAAAGGGTCAAAAACTGTTTTTGTATGCTCCCTTGTAATTCAGAGGAATTGCTATTGTTGTTGGTGCTACTGCTATCACACCCCCTAGACTTTGGTTTGAATCCATCAGCCTGAATCCAGCTCATTCCCAACTAGACTAGAATAAGTGCTGACTCACCATTCAGCAGTTGACTCAATGGGTCCACTCTCATAGTGACAGCCAATTGGATGCAAGCAATAATGTTACCTTAGTTTTCCGTGGGCTCAACCTATACTGATCTTGCCCTATGCCCCCACCCAACACTAGCTATCAGTTCAAGCCTGTCCCATAATCATGTAAATTTTTTGATGGCACTGGAATCAATAAAATATTGCTGTAAATGAGAAACAGATTCTTCTTGTTGTTGTGTTCCTTCCAGTCATTTCCAACTTATGGAGGCCCTAAAGTAACATGATTACGGGGTTTTCTTGACAAGATTTGTTCAGAGAGGGTTACCTTTGGCCATTTCCACACTAGCCTGTTATACAGCGATGACCTAGCCAAAGACACTATTACCCACCTGCAACTGTGATTTACCTGCCTCTTGTGATAAAGGCCCTAATCCAAAACTAAACTCACTATACCACATTGGCTCTCTTAACAAATATATTTCAAAACTCCATTTGTGATTTTAAGAAACTCATGATGTTGAGCTGTTCGTCTTTCACACAGTAGCTGAAGAATTTCCTTTCTTCCTGTGCGATGGCCCCCTTGACTGAAATTTACATGTATGCCAAAAGAAATACAAATCTGTCATACCTACATAGATACATCTACAAAGCTAAACACAATGTAGCCTGAGAATAAATATTCTCCTTGGATGCAGTATGTTCAAGATAGCCAAGGAATACTTAAAAAAATTATTGCTCACACAACGTTAGTGGCTGGAGGAGTGGGGGAGGAGAGAAAGTACCTTAAACGATTTACATTTTAAATCCAAAACAGAAGCAAGTCGTCTATGATAATAAGAGACATGCAATCCATTCCTCCCAGTCCATCTAAAATTACCAGTTTTGCTATCCAATGAGCTTTTAAAATGTTGTTAACTACATCTTGGCTCATGTTAAATGGGTTATTCAAAGAGGATTAAACATCACAGTTTGTATTACCTACATTCTCCCTAGAAGCAAGACGATGCCTATTTACCTCGTCAGGATCCTGGAAAACATTCAACATGGCTCTTTCAAAGGTTACCCTTCTTTCAATTCTTGCAGAGTAAACAGCATGTCAGGTTTGCAGGCCAGAGTTTCAGCCTGGAATACAGAAGGCAAGATTCTGCCAAAGTCACATGCTTTTCCAAGTTTCTGTAATTTCAGTGGGAGAGATTTGCTGTGCAATTCTAACTGTAAAATATACCAGTTGTAGGAGGTTAGGATTAGGTGTAAATGCCTTCCGACAGCAGGACACTCTTCTGCTGGCTAATCTCAGAGACCTGTCCACAGAATCTTCTAGCCAAACTACTCTGCTGGCTGAAGTCTGCTAGTAGGAAAAGGTGGCAAGGCAAACAAGGCACCAAGTTACATTCAGGGACAGCCACCATGCTGGCACAATAATTAGGCAAGGGGAAGAGCAGTCCTAAGTAATCTAACATCTCTGGTCTGAGACGGGCAGACAGTCCTTGGTTGTCTTCACCACCTAGGGTTGTATTTTTAAGCATATATATATTTGTTCTACTACATCTCCAGATGCACTTTTTTTATAAAGCATGATGGGCTAAATCCAGCACTGCACAAGCGATCACAAATGATCTTTCTTCCCCTCCCTTCTTCTCTGTAGCCGTCTACACCGCACAATAACTCTAGAGGACTTCCCAGCCTTCCACAGACAGATTTGCAGGCAGAGAAGATTCTGCCTTGAGGAAGGGAGGTTGCACAGTGTTCCAGTTCTTCTAGATTCTGATGTTCTACTAGTGGAAGTCCATTGTTAGCTTCTTCCCAATGAGAGAAATCAAATGTTGAAAACAGCTTCATAGTTTCAACTGATTTGCTATTGGAAATTCAGAATTATTCTACAAACTAAAAATGTTTAATGTAAGTGCCGTTAGGGAAAAAGAAGTGGGTGTATTAGGAAACATCTCTGGTATTGCTTGCATATTGTTCTTCTCATCAGACTAAGCTATGATACTGAAATCATTGTCTGCACTACCATACAGAGAGATACATGATAAGCACAAACAAATTAGCCTCCAAGAGTGCAATGCCATACATGCCTAGACAGAAGCAAGCTCTGTTGAGTTAACTTCTATATGACTTACTCCACAGTAAGTGTCTATTTGTTGCAGTTATAAATTTTCATTGCTTAGGCTATTTTGTTTAATCTCACAGAACTGTTCAGGTTATACTTTTCTTCTAAGAGTATAGCTGTTGTTTAACATTTATTAAATCCCAACAATACTTGAACAATTTCTTTAGTGATTGGCAGTCTATTTTTTAAAAAAGCTAATCAAGAATGGTAAGTCTATTTTTATGCAAGCACAGCACTCAAATCAGAGGCATATCAACAAAAGATGAAAAGAAGCTCAATCTGCCAAGAAATCTTCTAGTGCAAGACCTATTGTAATACTCTTTCTCATGGTACCATTTTCTCTCCTCTTTATCCTTACAGACTTCATTTCTGTGCAATTGTTTATATGCAGCTTCATTCTATTAGCTCTGATGATCACTTCACAACAACCAGAGATTTATGTTTTGTCTCTTGACTGTTAACTTGTGCAGTATCATTTTGGTATGCAGCTTGGGAGTACTGCTGGATCCATTTTGGTTGTTTGAGATGAACTCCATGGTTCACAGCACCTGGGATAAGTTTTACGCCCTTTTCGCACGGGCCTTCTCTCGCGTGACAGCCCCGTGAGCCTCGCGGGAAGCGTCACTCCGCACGACGCACTCCCACTTCCGCCGGGCTCACGGGGCTGACGCGGCGCGAGCGCGGGTTTTTTGATTTTTGCTTCGAAGCGAAAATCACCCGCGCTGGTGCAACGCTCCCTGCACCCACGCGCACTTACCTCTTGTGCGGAGCGTCGGGGAGCCGGCCAGGTCACGCTTCCTTCCCTCTGCCCCTGCGGAAGGAAGGGGTGAGGCGGGGCGCTAGCACGACGGACGCAACACGTCCTGCTTCGCGCGCACGAGCGCGGGGGGCAGACAGGACAAGCTCCTTTCGCGCACGCGGGGGAGATGGACGGGACAGGCTCCTTTCTCGTGTGCGTGGGGGGGATGGATGGGACAGGCTCCTTTCTCTCGCGTGCGGGGGGACGGACGGACGCACGAGCCGCCGCCGCCTCCGGGAGGCTGCCGCTTCCCCGCTCGTTCCTTCGCCTACGGAAGGAAGGAGGGGGGAAGCGGCAGCCTCCCAGAGAAGGCTTCATGCGCGAGCTGCCCTCCTCCGTCGCGCAAGCACCGGCGTTGCGAAAAGGGCCTTAGTTAGACCTCCAGCCAGAGTCATAGAGCTAGAGTTGGATTTGTGGAGTCAGAGTTGGAAGCAATTTTTGCTGGAGTCAATCAGTTGCAGTTGGACTCTAACTCAGAAATAAAAACTTCAAAATAAAAACTTATAATATTAAATGCCTAGTTTGTTATGTATTTACTTTTATAGGAATTTTAGAAACTTTCTTGTCCAGAACTGTTCATCAAATAAGTATATTTTCTGTTCTATCAGTCTAAGTAATTTGATGATTCTGACGATTCATGTAGTGGTGATGAAATGCCTTGTACTACTATTTTACTACAGTAAATTAATTACTACTAGTCCATAAATATTTGCCATCTATGAAGCAGTGACAGTAAAGGGTAGAGTTGGAGTCAGACAATGGAAAAATAGAAAAGTTACAGTCAAAGTTTTGGCATACCAACTCCATTGCCCTGCCTCCAGGTGTAGTCTTTACTGGACAGGGATTACACAGCCACAGTAGTGCATGCACTGGTATTTTCCTCTTTAAACTATTGCAGTGCACTCTACATGGGTCTGCTTTTGACAGTAACACAGAACCTGCAGCTAGTGCAGCATGTGAGTTCTGCAACAGAACTCTACAGTGGTCTAATTCAGTGAAGGTTTCAGACAGAGAATTCTGAGTAACTTAACTAAACCTATATATCCCAGGATTCCATAGAATAGATCCTTAGCAGTTAAAATGCTACCAAACTGCTATAACTTGTGGAGGTGGAAACCTAACACATTTTCATCTGAGCTTCTGAGCAGAGATTTTCAAAATACAGGCAGTGCCAGTGCTAACTTAACAGCATATTGCCAGATTAAACACTTGTAACACAATATTCAACAGGAAAAAGCCACCTACACCACTAATTCTCAGTCGGCACCTACATCTAGTGCTTTTCCCAGAAAGGATTTTTAGAGGAGCTTACCAGATGAAACAAAGCCATTATGTCTCATTATTTCAAAAGCATTATGAAATTTGTTGGAGTAAGTTTTACAAAATTGTGAACTAGTGCTATGTTTTGCCACTCCGAACTGTTAGTTTCACATTTCAGAAATGTTCCGAACATTTAATAGGAGACTTTAGTAATATTATTCCAAACAGACCCCTCTGCTCTTGCCATGGAGAGTACCTTTCTCTTTTGTTTGTTTGTTTGCTTTTTCCACCTTCACTTTACTTTTTTGCTGGCCATAACTGTGGTTCACTGAGTGGTATATATAACATTTATTAAAAAATGGAGTAAAATACACAATAAATATCCAGTCACAATATAAGAAGAGCAGAGCAGGGAAAAATACAAAGACTTAACACAAAGAGATCTTAAAGCATTTTCAATATCCAATAAAAGTTGAAAATAGGGTCCTTAAAAACCCTTAGAGAATTTTTAAAAGTCTTCATTTGATGTGTAAAAAACTAAATTACAAAGTAGATATCAGGTAGGCTTTTCTAAGGTGGAACTTAGAGAACTTACTTTTTGGTTTACCAGTCCCAGAATTCTCTAGTTAACAGGGGTAGAAAAGAGATTCTTGGAACTGTAGTCCAAAATGTAATGTTTCCAGGGTCAACTCAGGGAATGATATTCCACAGTCTGGGAGATACTGCTGATAAGACCCTTTAATTTCCTGAATTTTTATTAAGTCTATTTTCAAAAGTAGCTCTTGGTAGGTGTCACAGCATCATATATATGCAATGTTTACTGTTGTTCATTGTATATTATAAAGTGCATATGGCAGTGAGTTGTATCTTTAATTTCATTCAGAGCCAACTTTCTCTGGTATACAAAATGTAGAAACAGTACTTCCTTTAAGTCATTTAGAAGCCGATGGCCAAAAATAGCCATGTCACTATTTCACTCATTTGAACTTCCAGCCATACCAATTTAAATATCTAATAGCACTTTGGATTGAGTTGGCTCCAGTGATAATGCTAACTGAGGATAATAGGATCTCAAGGACAACATTTGGATGAAAAATCCAGGTTGGAGAAAGCTAATTTAGGGAAATAGCATAACTTCCAACTGTCCTAATTTGGCAGGGAGAGTCCTAATTAATCCTCTCTTGTATAATTTTTAAGTGCCGCTTTAAAATGTCCCAGTTTCTGTCTCTTTTTCCTACCCTCCCCCTTTCTTCTCAGTTTACTTAACTTACTGCAAACTGACTTCAGTTAACCTAGTAGGGGAGAGAGTCAAGGAGGAAGTAGAATCTTGCCTTTCCCAGAAGGCTCAGGCAAAAGCAAACTGCTACAGCCTCTCCTTGCTTGTGTACTCTTTCTCGTTAGTAACTTTCCCAATTTTGCCTGCAGAGAGCCATCATGATGTAGTGGTCTTAGTGTTGGACTATGGTCATTTCCACACTACACTGTTATAGTGATTGGAAAGTGCATTTAGAATTCTCGGCTAGAGAGCTCTTTGGCCTCAGTAAACTACAAACACCAGAATTCCACAGGCTTTTGAAAGTGGAATAATAGCACTATAACAGTATAGTGCATAAATGCCCTATGAGTTATAGTGCTATTATTCTACTTTCAACATCCTGTCAAAGTCTGGGGTTTGTAGTTTACTGAGACCAAAGAGCTCTCTGGCTGAGAATTCGACATGCCTGTCCCTAAATGGCAAATCCCAGGATGTTGAAAGTGGAATAATAGCACTATAACTGTAGTACAGAAAGGCCATAAGATTCAAATCCTCTCTCAACTATGGAAAACTACTGGATGACCTTGGGCAAGTCACACTCTTTCAGCCTCAGACAAAGTCTAAGGTATACTCTGTCTGAATCTTGCCAAGAAATCCCTGTGATAAGTTCACCTTCAGTTGGAAACAACATGAAGGAAAACAAAAACAACAAAATTCTTGACTACATCAGAGTTTTCATCTGTGAAATATTAGAGGTATGAAAGTTGTTTTGGATGTAACAGTCTTGCTTATATTCTTCCTACTGCACCACCTCAATTGAGCTCTGTCTATCTGTCTGTCTGTCTGTCTGTCTGTCATCTAAAATGTCTTAGTGCAACTAAAATGCCTCTGGGTGATAACAAAAAAGATGATAAAATCCAAAAGCTGTATTTAAAAAAACCGGAAAGGGACTGTCCCAATTAAAAGGAGAAGTGAGGCATGATCTTGCCTTTCCTAATAGGTTCAGGAAAAAGCAAACTGCTGAACCCTCCTTCCCCCAGCTTGTCCCCTATTGGCCAAAATTGTCCCTGTTTTGGTCAGTGAAATGTTGGATGGTATGACAAACAGGTTCATTTTTATTACAGGATTGCAATGGATAAGTGGGTGCTACTGGATTACTAGGTAGAGGATTTGCAGAGCCACAGTCTAAACAGTAACTTTTCAAAGTTCTGTGTGAGCCTCCACTTGAAAGCCCATGTATTGTGGCTTCAGTAAAAGCTACCCTTCAAAAGGCAAAACACATGAAATTGACAGTTCATTCTTATATACACATACGCTGATTCTTACTGGATTCTAATCTTAACCATAGATTTCAGCAAATGAATTACTGCTAATACAACCCTCCTGGCTTCATTCCAAGTCATTCTTTATGACTTTATGACTTATGGAATGGACTATTAACGTGTTAAGGGCAGGCATAGATGATTCCATTATTTGTACTTACATCTCAGATTGCTTTCACCCATGCTGCTCATTTAACAATTTATATTCCCCTGGTAATTTTGGTGGAGAAATGCCAAAAATAACATCCTTCTAGGACCAACAGATGCTGTAATGAACAATAATGTTTCAAAGAAGAGATTTGCATAAGGAAACTTTGCACGTCTATGAACAGTGTAAAATAAAATAGAGTTCTGGTAAACACTGATATGTAACCTAGTCATTGGTAGCAGTGGACTTAGTGGTATCTTTGTGGAATCTGGAGTTTCCTACTGTTCCTTGTTTGAAGAGAGCTTACCTTCCTTGTTTAGCTTCCTGAATACCATATTCTTCCATTATGCTTTCAGCTTACCTGTAGAGTAAAATCATATTTTATAGCCTCGAAATCAGTTGTGTAGTGGTTTGAGCATTAGTCTAGGACTCTGCAGACCAGACCATTCAACCATGGAAGCCTACTCTGGGTGACCATGGTCAAGACACATTCTCTCAGCCTCAGAGGAAGGCAAAGGCAAATCCCTCTGAACAAAACTTGCCAAGAAAACCCTGTGATTGGTTCACCTTAGGGTCACCACAAATTGGAAATGACTTGAAGGCACACAACAACAACAAAATCAGGAAATAGCCCAGAATTTCAATTTATCTACCTCCCCTCCTCTTCCTCATTCCTTCCTTTTGTGCACATTTCCTTTTAAATCCAATAGATGGCAGTGAAATACTGTCTATTCATTGGCTTGTTCTTCAGTAATTCTTATGTTTCATAGGAAATATTAGAAAGTCACTATTATTGTACTTTGCTCATGAAGCTTTTAAGTGTTTTTCACCGTTTGGTTGATGCTTTCATGAGATATGGTTCTGTTCCAGCCATGATTCAATATGTTCTAAGCAATGCAAAAGACAATTGAAATCATGAGGTGTAAATGCACTTAGATAAGTTTTGGATTGGGATCTTTCTAAACTACATATTCCTTGAAAACAGGTTTCAAATGAAAAACAAGGTAAATAGATTTTGATGCTGCAGAGTTGTTCAACTCTGCAATCCCAAACAGCCTTGCCTAGGAATCATCAACAGTGAACACCATGGCTCTTACTTGCAAGTAAGCATCTTTAAATCACACTTTAGTCCCAATGGAAAATTCTGCTAGAAGCCCTATAGGGATGTTAAGATGAACAGGAAACATAGGCCCTTTTCGCATGCTTTTTTTTTTTTTTGCGCGACCGCCCCTTGAGCGTCGCGTGAGTGGGAGCATCGCTCCATATGACGCAGTCCCACTCGCGCGACGCTCACGAGGCTGAAGTGGGGCGAGCACACATTTTCTTGTTTTCGGCTGTTAGCCGAAAATACTGTTCGCTTGCGCAATGCCCGCGGAGCCCTTGCACATTTACCTGCATGTGGTGCTTCAGTGAGCAGGGGCGGTTGCACTTCCTTCCCCCAGCACAGCCTACAGCTCCCAGACTGCGCTGCGGAAGGAAGGGGTGGGGCGCCCGTGAGACGGCTGCGCTAGAGGAAGCCGATGTGGGAGGCAAGAAGGGCTGTCATGAGCAGCTCGCGTGAGTGGCTGCTCACATGTGCGCTGCTCCCCACTGCCGTGACGAGGTAAGGTGCGAAAAGAGCCATAGTTATTTCACATGTCCCCAACCCATGTATCATCCAAAGTACAGCAGTCTCAATTTAGTCATCTTGGCTTCTAGGGAAAGTTTAGGCCTGATTTCCTCTAGAACTAATTTATTTGTCATTCTAGCAGTCTAGAACTCTTCTCCAGCACCGTATTTCAAATACACTGATTTTCTTCTTATCAGCTCTCTTCACTGTCCAGCTTTCACACCCATACATAGAAATGGGAAATATGATGGCCTGGACAAAGTTATGTAACCATCTGTGGTCATGATTTTTGTTTTCTTTAAGTTAATCTGTAAACTTGCTTTTGCACTCTTTGTCTTGACTTTCCTCAGTAATAATTCCACAGCTTTGCTATTTTCTGGTAGAAGTATGGCGTCATCTGCATATCTTAAATCGTTGGTGTTCCTTCCTCCAAATTCTATGCCTGCTTTCTCTGACTCGAATTGTGCTTTATGGATGATATATTTAGCATACAAGTTAAACAGATGGTGTGATGAAAAGCAGCCTTTCTGACCCACCTGCTAATTGGAAATGATTCCATTTATCCATGACAGTAGCTTCTTATCCTGAGTACAGGTTATGCATCGGGGCGGTCTAATGTTGTGACACACCCATTTCTTGAATAGCAATCTGTAGTTTTTCTTGAGCTACACAATCAAAGGCTTCGCTATAATCTAGGAAGCACTGCTTGATTTTCTTTTGAAATTATTTGGTGCGGTTTGCTTGCATGGGAGATTAATGCAATGGTCCTGTGGTTACTGCAATCCCTGGTGTTTCTTGGGAGTTGGATGTACATTGAGTATTTCTATTTTGTGGACCATTGTTTTGTTTTCCATATATGTTGGGAAATTTTAGTTAGAACTAGAGTAGCTTTTGTAGTCTCAGTAGTTTGAAGCAGCTGTATTGGTATACCATCTGTTTCTGGTGATTTATTTCTTCTGAGTGCTCTGACTGCAGCTCCCACTTTATTTTCTAATCTTTATCTTCAAACGCTTTTTCCTTGAATGAATCTGTAATCCTTCCATCTCTTTTATAGAGTTCCTCATTGTATTGTTTCCGTCATCTTTTATTTCTACTTGGTCATATAATGTGTTCCCCTCCTAGTAATAGAGCATCCCCACTCTTAGTTTAAATTTCTCTTTGACTTCTCAGATCTCAGAAACATGTCTCTTGTTCTTCCTTTTTTTTTATCATCATCTATTTCATGGATTATTATAGTAGTTCTCCTTATCCCTGTGCACAAATAGTTGAACAGTTGCATTCAGGGTTCTGACTCTATTTCTTTCCTTTACTTTTGCTTCTCATTGGTCCTTAACTACTTGAAGAGTTTCATCTGCCATTTGTTGAGGCTTCTCTTTCTTTTTGGCTGCAGATAATGTTTTTTTGCATTCCTCTCTGACAATGTCCCTGGCCTCAGTCCAGAATTCTTCTGGCTGCCAGTCAATTAGGCTTAACAGTGAAAATCTATTTTTTTGTATTATCTTTAAATTCTATAGGGATGTTCTTCATGTTATATTTTGGCACAGTGGTGCCTTTAGTGTTCTACTTTAGATTTACTCCAATTTTTTATATTAGTAGCTCATGATCCACAATCTACTCCCGGTCTTGTTTTTGCAGAGAATGGAGCTTCTCCATCTTCTGCTTCCAGTTATGTATTCCATTTGATTTCTATATTGGCTATCAGGTGATGTCCATCTATATAGTTGCCTCCTTGGTCTCTTGAAGAATGTGTTTGCAATGAACAAACTGCTGGCCTCACAAAATTCATTTAGTTGCGCTCCTGATTCATTCCTTGATCCTAGACCAAATTTTCTTACAATCCTTGTTTCTGCTCTGTTTCCTGCTTTTGCATTCCAAATGCCTATGATTAACGATTTCTATTTTGGTGTTTGATCAATTTCCTCCTGGACTTTAGTGTACGATCTTCCAATTTCTTTTTCTTCGGCATGCTTAGTTGGAGCATAAACTTGGATAATGGTTATATTGATGGGTTTTCCCGGTAGTCTCATTGACATGATTCAGTCAGACTTTGCATTGTATCCTTTGATTCCTTTTGCTATACCTCTCCTCACTATAAATGCCACCCTATTTCTTCTTAGATTTTCATCTCATTTTACTCATTTCCTGACTAAAATACTGTGCAATTATTGAACTCAAAATGTCCCATTCATGCCCACTTTAGCTCACCCACCCCAGGTATTGCAATGTTTATAAATCCCATTTCTTTTCTTTTCTTTTTTTATGTCTAGCTTCACTGATTCACGCTTCTTACATTCCATGTCCCTATAAGGTGAGCTTCAAACTCACCTTTAGTCCAGTTGTGTCATTAGCCACAGTACCTCAGTAGCCCATTGAGTGCGATCTCACTGTGGGGTTTCATCTTCTGGCACTATCTCTTGCTTCATTTTGGATTCTCTGATCATGGGGTTTTCATGGCAAAAGACATTTGAAATGGGTTTAACCATGTCTCCTTCTAAGCAGTACTAACTAGGGTCAGCTACAAGGACAACAGCAGCACCACTGTTGTCCCTGAGAGATCTACTACTATCATCCACCCATCCACACTACTGATGCTGCCCAGTAGCTGTTTAACACATTTAGCTGTAGTCCAACAATATGTGGAGAGCCATAGATTCCCAATTTGTGATTTACAGATTGGCTATTGGATAGAATTTCTTTCCTAACCATTACCATTTGCTGTGCTTGTGTGCTAAAGCTTTGTGGTTTCCTTTGAGATAATACATTATCTTATAGTACAAGAACATAAGTAGCAGTCTAAAAAGATTGTAGGGGTCAACATTCATTCTGAAGCACATGCATCTATATAATCAGTTCTGTGAAACTGTGTGATTATGGTTTATCATGTCAACTCAAATGTATTTGAAGCATGCATCTATTTTTAATACCAGTATTGTAAAAAAGAAAGAAAGAAAACACAATTCAACAAAATGAAATTAAAAGCATGCACTTTCCACTAAACCTCAGAAAATCTTTAGTCACATGGTACTAAAAATCTTATTTGTGACCACAAGTGCCAGTGAATTTAGACTAAAAATATGGCTTTAACTCATTCTGTTGTGTTTAGGTATTCAGCAGATGAGTGTACCTAGGCAGAATGGGGTTAGTTAAGGACCCGCCATGCAATTTGATGAATAGATCCACAGACACAGCATTATATGTCGCCAGTCCCATTTGTGGATAGTGCTATATTAATGACACAATATTTGCTTTAGCAGCCACCACATCTCCCTGCCAGATTAAACATTTGTAATCTGGATCCAACCTTAATATATCCTTTCAAATGGGAAGGCCGCAAACAGCCCTACACTACATCAACATAGCTTCCCTCCATCTATTAGCCTGTCAGAATTACAGCTGCTTCAGAGCCAGTAAAAGCAAGCACCTTCCATGAAAGCATTAATTAGGATGTGAAAGCAATGAGACCTCTTACTGTGTACAAATTTTTATCTGATGCAGGGATAACATGCATCTGCACACACAGGCATGCATGCACACACAGCACCAGCAAAGAAATACTTTACCCAGAAGCTAGAAATGTCTAATATTAGCAAATGAGGCACTTCTTCTCTAACAGCAGTGCTGTTTGCTGTCTCCTGGAAGTACAAATGTGAAAACTTCTCAGTCTCAATTTCATTGTTTCTCCAAATCCCAATTATTTTCTTGTCTTACCTTTGGCTCATATCAAAGTTGTCTTATCAAAGTTGTCAGACTTTATGTTTATTTCCTGCAAAAAATCTTTGTGAGCTTTTTTTAATTTGAAAATAAAATGTGTACACTTCTGTACACACTTTCAACATATGTGTTTCCTCCTCCACATAATGAATGAGAGTGTATTTTTTCAATAGTGTACCAGGAAAAAAATTGATTCATTTGAAATGTGGTGTTGGAGAAGTTCTGCAATGAATGGGTCTTAGACCAAATCAAACTTGAACTTTCATTACAATGAAGATGACTTAAGTGAAGTGGTTGTACTCTGGAGAAAATATCAGAAGACAATGTGACTCACTGGAAAAGAAGATAACTTTCAGTAAAGTGGAAGGCAAGAAGGAAAGAGGGGGACCACACTACAAGTGGATTGACTCATTCAAGGAAGGCACAGCCCTGAGTATATGAGACCTAAACAGGGCAATTGACAACCAGGGCTCTTGAAGGTCTCTCATTTGACCTAACAACAGGGAGAACAACAAATACGTACACACACACAAAAACATATATTATTAGCCTTTTATATATTAGTTTGCCTTTTAAAAAATTGACATATGGACTGTTTCAAATACCAAGATAGATAGATGGATGGATGGATGGATGGATGGATGGATGGATGGATAGATAGATAGATAGATAGATAGATAGATAGATAGATAGATAGATAGGCAGGCAGGCAGGCAGGCAGGCAGGCAGGCAGGCAGGCAGGCAGATATTGATTTTTTCCTGGTCCACTGACAACTACTGAGTGACATCTTTCAGAATGCCTGTAGCAAATCAACAAATTACAAGTGTTTTTTATTTATGCTGTTAGAGAATATGAGTGTGCCTACACAAACTTGTGATTGCCCAACTGCTCCTCCTCTCAGACTGAACACATAGCCTCAGGATCTAGTAATCTACTGTACATGATCATTTACCAGCCTCAATTACATTCACCACTGATAATAGAAATGTATTTTCTTCATAATAATACTATGGCGCTATCTGGTGGTGAAAATAATTTCTTGCATGCTGTTTTAATTAATTCCTCAGAGTTCAAAACTTTCCCAAAATTCTGTGTTTGTGTGTATTTGGGAAATTTATTTTGAAAAATATTTAGTCACAGTGAGATTTACAAGACCCCCCTCCCAAAAAAGGCCTACCACTTTATTTACAATTTTTAAAAACTAGCTTTGCTTTCCCACTCCTCACCACTTTTTAGTAACTGTTGAAGAATTAGAATGCTACGAGCTGCTAGCCTGTGCTACAAAACACACTCTTCTTTCATCCTCTTCCCTGCTACCTCAAGAACCACAACAGAGCTTGAAGCAGCAGCATGAGGCACATAACAAGCAACACTTGATCCATGCACTGTTTCCATTCTATCATTTTGAGGCTGCACCACAAAACTATAAAAATAACTGTAAAAGTAATTAAAAGTTAATTATCCCCCAAAGGAGTAAAGGTGTCCCTCATTGTGTTACAATCATATTGTAAAGTAGCTTTACCTTAACTATTGGTGAAAGTAACTAGCCACTTATAACTACCAAATTCTGCTTTGTTGTTTTTCAAACTTGTGTGAGATATCTATTTGCCTGACAGTGCCTTTTCCCAGACCTATCCCCCCATAGCAATCTTCAGCATCATTCAGAAAAAAGCTATTGTAATGGTGGGAGAACCCTCAAGATATGGTACAGATCTGGGATGTGCTACAGGCTGATGTCCCATCCCTTCTCAGTACCATCAAAAATGATATCCTCCTAGAATAATTTTCTGTTTGGATGTAGATAGAACTGTCCTAAGATGATTCTGCTCATAATTAGATGGCCATTTCCAAAAGGTGGTTGTGACAAATTAATGTTCAACCTTCAACCATTTTTCCTTTTCAGAATGGGGAAAAATCTAAAACCTGAGAAACCACCAAGTGATAGCATCATGGGAAAGGGAATATAACCATTTGGTAATACTCAAAGGACTGACCTGGGACCCAAAAAGAACCAAATTTGGTGCATGGTTTGAGGTTCCCCACCCTGTTCTACAAGAAACTTTTGAGGAAATTGCAGTACGGTTCTACAATGGCTACCCCGCCCCCTCCCCCCATATCCAATTTGGAGTTTGATTTAATGATTGGGTTCCAGTCTGAATTTGATCTGGATCAGGCTGGACCCTGAACCTAAATCTTTGTTTTCTCCCAGTAACTTTTGTTTGGAAACAAGCATGGCTATACTATTTTATTATTATTTCTGTATGAGCGTAAAATATAGACCTTAAAAAGAGAACTTGTTAACTTTGAGGTGCTGGTGATGGATGGGATTCTACTAGGCATCTTTAAACTCTGGTTTTCTCCAAAATACATAACAGAATTTTTATAGAATGTACACTTACTGGAGAGTTCACTCCTGCCAATTCGTGCTGCCGTTGTTCTGGCACTGTTCTTCTAATACTTGAGGCACCTTTCTAGAATCCTTAGAGCAGTTCCAAGTTTAAGGTTGAAGAATTATACCAATGCAAAGCCAGCCAAAGTAGTACACTGAAAGGCAGTACAGTGGCCACTTGGGCAGACAGGTACCAGTGTTCGTCAGAAGTGGGCAAGCTAGCTAAGAGGCAAAGCAGAGCAGCAGGTAACTAGATCAAAGAGACCTTCTCCAGGCAGGTAGAGTTCCCTTACTGTAGACATCATGCCAGAGCCACAAAGAATTTCTGAGTTCAGAGTTGATGCACTATTGCACTAAATAATAAGTAAAGACCACATTAATAGAGCTGAACCATTTTATTTCAAGTTATTTTGGTGGGCAGTGGGCAGCTAACACTGGGTATGAGTTGATTGGACAGCAACAAAAGAGCCAAGGGGAACAGGAAGAGGATAAACACAAAAACAGATTATTAGTTAAATTAGCAAAAAGGAAAAATAAACCATCAGACCAGGCTACTCAGTTAACAAGGCTGGGACATGAAGAGAAAGAGGCCAAACTGAGCTGATAATCAAGTACCACCAGGGGCCATTTCACACTACTTAGGGCCTTTCTGCACAACACTGTAACAGTGTAGTAACATCCTGTGGAATTCTGGGGTTTGTCATTTCCTGAGGCCAAATTACTCTCTGGCTGAGAATTCTAAATGCCCCTCCCTAAACTCCAAGCCCCAGGATTCCATAGGATGTTAAAAGTGGATTAATAGTATTATGAGTGTAGTGTAGAAGGGCCCACAGTTATAGAATTATGATTCTGCTTTAACTGCCCTGGAATTCTGGGCTTTAGGGTATTGAGAATTCTCCGCTCTGGTGCTTCACATAGCTTACAAGCCCCAGGATCCTGTGTGATGCAGCCATGGCAGATAAAGTGGAATTGGCATGCTCTAATTGTGTACCATGCAGTGTGAAAGGGCTCCCAAACTCCCACTCTGTCAGTAATGTGCTACTAACCACTGACAGCTAATTTAAGCAAATTCATGAAGAGTTGCATTTGATATAAGAGTTGAAATAATTGGCTATATAGTTTGAGTGATCTCACACAATACCTGCAAGCACTGTGATTAGAGAGTGCTGGTGAGATTCTTGCTCCAGGGTGCAAGCTAGAATGGGCAATGAATAAAGCCCAGAATTCCTTCTCTCTCTCCTCATCATAACTACCTTGAGGTTTTCTTATGTCATTCTGTTCAAGGCACACATTATCTTTTTCCCCATTTGTTTTTGATATCTGAATCAAATAACTTCACATTGCTTTGATATGGGCCTGGTCCAAATTATCTGAATTGGTCCAATTTGGTTTAGGATTCAGCAAAACCAGTTGCATTGTCTGAGTTTGGAGGGCATTGTCTTCATTAGGCTGATAACATACAAGTTTTATTTCTTCTCTCCAGAGTCAGATGCAGCTATGGGTGTGCAGGACTAGTAATGATATGAATATTAACAAATAGATTCAATCCAGACAAGACAGAGGCCATTTCTGCACTACAGTGTTAAACTGCTGCTATTCTACTTTCAACCTCCTGTGGGATTCTGGGGTTTGTAGTTTACTGAGGCCAAAGAGCTCTCTGGCTAAGAATTCTAAGTGCCCCTCCCTGAACTACAAACTCCAGGATTCCATAGGAGGTTGAAAGCAGAATAGCAGCACTTTAACACTGTAGTGCAGAAATGGTCAGAGGCATGTTTAGAAGGTCGTCCCTTATTATGGATGAGTTAGATTCAACTTGTTTAGGACAGGGCTGCATTCTCCCCTGAAGGAGCAGCCTGTAGTATTTGGTATTCTTGGATCCATCATCGTTAGAGATCCCACTGTAAAGTACATTTGGCCAGTTTAGAGTAATCTCCCAACTATGGGTCTTTCTGCTCTGCACTGTTATAGCGCTATTATTCCACTTTCAACATCCTGTGGAATTCTGGGGTTTGTAATTTACTGAAGCCAAAGACCAGTCTGGCTGAGAATTTTAAATACACCTCCCTAAACGGCAAACCCCAGGATTCCATAGGATATTGAAAGGGGAATAATAGCACTATAACAGTGTAGTGCAGAAAAGCCCTATAAGCATAGCTGAAATGATAATATGGATGCATATTTTAGTGATGTGATGAAGGGCACTACTTTTCAAGGTGTTCCCAAAACTTCAACTGGTGCAAAACAAAGCAAATGTTTTAAATGGGATCAAGCACTCTGAATGCATCATATACCACTTATTTGGGTCTGTTATGGTGAAACCCAATTCAATCACAAGTTTCCTAGTTCACAGTACTGATTTTGAATGCATTAAGCTGGTTACAGGCTAATTTGGTGTTATATGTTGCAAAATTTAATCACCTGAAGCTTGAATATTAAATTATAAAAGTTTTAAATTATAAAAGTAAATTATAAAAGTTTAAGGGCAGAGAAGTACAAAGCATAAATGTTTGTGTAAGGCCAAAGGCATAGCCACTGATCAGTTCCAGAGGGGACACAAACCTAACTGTAAACAAAAAGATAAAGGGAGAAATGACCAAGACAGGACAGAAACAAATGACCGTCTTATTAAACAAAACAAAAAAAACCCTGTAAAATATTGCTAGGATTAGATGGCTCGTGCAAACAGACAGAAAGCAGCCAAGACCTACTGGCCTTCAAGTGATATGTCACAGAGTAAAGATCAGTAAGGAATGGTCTCTGATTGGACAACAGAGGACTTGGAAAAAATACAGAGAAACAGTTCTGAAGAAATTTTGTACTTAGAATTCTCTACTAGAAAACTCCAGCCCTGTAAATTGCTAGTATACTGAGAATTACAAGTACTTCACCAGACTATAAATCCCCAGATTCCTTTGGATGGAGCCATGGCAGTTAAAGTGATACGACTTTATCAAACTGTTATAATGGTGCAACTAAAGCAATTCTTTATTTTAGCAAATTACATGCAGAATTGCTTTAATTACTGCTCTGTGAAGCACTTCAGCTGCCTCTGAAGAACAATCATCTGACTAAGACCTCAATAAACAGTTTTCTGTATACTTTTCCAGGTGTTCTCTTCATCACAATGCTGGCGGCCTGCTTCCTTTCTTCAGTGCAACCTGTTGTTCTTATTCAGGAGTTCTCTTACAGCATTTATAAAGCTGCTGCTATCACTTTCTCTAGTATTGATCACTGAAGTGGTTTCCCGCTTCTAATAGGAGTTGTCCAGTAGTGAAATCACTTTTTGTTTACTTCATACAGCTTGCCGACTACCTCTTACCTGAAGTACTCTGAGGCTCTGATGGCAGTACGGCAATTGTCTTTCTAGGGGACTGCTGAGAGTACCACTTCACCACAAAAACCTAGAAGTGCTTAATATTGTGCAAGTGATACAAAACATACTGTATTTCTATCAACAGCACCTTAACAGAACCCATAACCACTTCCCAAGGTGACTAGCAGTACAATCCCAGTTCAAAGATGTATTGCTTTAAAGGGTTCAGGATTATGTATAAGACCCTTCTGCTGACAGAAACTTCCTTTTAGCAGCTATGGCAAGAGATCTGCTGACAGGGCATTCTATCTATAGAACTACTCTGTGGATGATTTCTACTGGCAGAAGAGCCAAAAAGGTGGCCAAAAAAAGAGGAGGGTGAAGCAAAGAGTAAGCTATTGTTACCCTGTTTACTGGAGGTGGTGGGAGGGACACCTATATGCGCTCTCAATCAACTAAGTTTGGGGAAATTAGCTAGAGCACAAGTTAGCAATGTGAGAGGCAGGGCAACGCAGTGGAATCTTTTACCCAATGTCTACGGGGTCAGGCCAAGCCAAGGAGCACACCAAAGTTTAAGAATAATTGAGATTTTACTAAATACAGACACACAGTGTATGCAACACATACACACAAGTAACTAAGGAAAGTAAAGGTTGGAGTGGTATAGAGGGATTTTGAGAGGAATTGTTGAATTGGGTGATAGGAAACCTATCCTGAAGCCTGGAAGAATAGGGAGCGATGCTGGGGTTCGATGTGGCTAAGCATGTGTAGCTGAGGGGAAGCTTGCCAAGCAAAGTGGCAGCAAGGCAGTCTGGAACTCGGGAGCAATCCGAGGAAGGTCTCAGAATCGGGGTTTTTATAGGGAGAAATGTAACTGCAGGCTATTCCGTACTTGGGGAAAACAATGAGTTTTGGGCGCGAGACAAAGCTTTGGAAAGGTCAAAATTTAGCATGATTGAGTTAAGTCCGAATTGACAAAGAGGTAGACAGTATGCAAATGCTCAGTGTTTGAGTATTCAGCATTTGAGTATTCAGCTTGCCAAGTTGCCTGCTCGGGGGAAGGAGTCCTTTGTAAACAGTGTGCATACATAATGAGGGTGTTTGCAGAGAGGTCTCCTAAAGTGGCGATCTGGCTATTTCTGGTCTGCCTGTATTGTTTTGGGATATTGCAGCATTTGATGGCCGAGCCTAGTTCTGTGCTTGTCCGGGGGCCTCACAAACATGTGGAGACGGGTGGTGGAAGACAGCCAAATTATTGATATCAAAATGATATCTTTATGCTATCTCCAAGGAGGCCTAACCTGCAGTAACACTGTGTTACATCAATTCCAAACTTCCTCCAGCCCAGGAACACAGACAGTATGGCTGAGATCCTGTATGGCGTAGTGTAATAGTTCTGCTACACTATTGTTGTCCATTCAACGTGTACACACACCAGGCTCACCACTGAGCACCTGCAAGGCCCTGCTGCCATTTTGTGGCTGGTGGAGGGAGGGAGGGAGGGAGGGAGGGAGGGAGGGAGGGAGGGAGGGAGGACAGCTATGTTCCCATAGCCAGAAGTAGGAGGTCTATCATCTTCTGAGATCCACTGGGGTCCTCCAGAGATCTCAGTGGGGGATTTAATCCAGTGGTTCTCAAACTATGGAGAAGGACCCTAAGGGGTGGGGGATGAAATAGTTGCTCAAGGGGGGAACAAGGGGGGCAGAAAAGCCAGTCTGCATGTACAGCAGATGTGGAAAAAAGGACAAACCTCTGTGTGGTATGGGTTTTGAGGATTGACTGGTGTCTGCAAAAGAGTGACACAAAGCACCTTTTTGTTATGCCTTCCTCCAACCTCAAACACAGCAAAAATTGGCTTCCTTTTTTTATGCTTTTCCGACCCAGCTTCTCCAAATGTTCTGTCATTGTCGCAGCGAGTACATGCCCCTTAGAGAGCCCAAGGCAGTTTCTCAGGTGGGAGGAGGGAAATGAAGAGAGGAAATGGAGAACACAAGAGCTCAGTGTTAAAAAGGAGGGCATGTGTGGCATGAGGAGACTGCGAGAGAGAGTGGGGGAGAGGTCTTGAGGCCCCTCCCTAAACTGCAAACCCCAGGATTCCATAGGATGTTGAAAGTGGAATACTAGCACTATAACAGTCTAGTGTGGAAGTGGCCTACATCTGGCTATGGGAAAATACTCAAATGCTTCTCCAACATCCACTCTGCTTTTTACCAGCCATGTAATTATTGAGGGGAGCTGCAGTGGCTAAAAGGTAAATCAAGGGACTTTGATCACTGCAGTGAGCAGAAGAGAATATCAACTTCAACAATGACCAAAAAAAGTCATATACAAGTTTAAAGTAGACTTATGCCTGCCTATGCCACTAATTGGATGCCTGCCAATTTGTCCATGGTTACAAAGTTAGTCCAGAGAAAGGGTAGTCCTAAGTGATTTCCAATATCCCTATTCTGGGAGGCAGTTAGACTCAGCACAGCTGCAGCTGGCCCTTGAGCATCCTTGCTAGTTAAGATTGCAGTCTAAGGCTTAAATTCTACTGTTGTTCCCAATTAGAGTAGACCCACTGAATCAATAGGATTTCCCTATGTGTTGATTTATCATCCAATAATTGATGTAATGGATCTGTTCTAGTTGCAACTAACCAATAGGATTTTGATTGGATCTACTGTCAGATTAGTTCTCAGGTTATCTTTTATAAGGAATATGGTCCACAATCTATTCATTTCTACGTGCTATGACAGTGCTGTCAATGCTAACTGATGTGGGAGAATTTTTTTTTTTTCAGTGCACCAGGGGCCAAGACTATATTTGTGTCCATTGACTACAACTCTTTCTTTCCTGGAAACTCACCAAGGACAAACAAAGAATGATTTGGGGACCAGCACCAGTCCAGGGACCACCACTTGGAGCAGCACTGTGCCAAGCCACATTACTACTATTCAAGTACGTAGAATACTTTTCAAACACAACTGTTTTCATGTTACTAAGAGGTAGAGATGCAAGCATTTATAGCTGTACTAGGCGATCCCGAAAGGGGAAATTGGTTTGCATAATCAAAAATCTGTCTCTTCTCAATTAGCAGAGTGTTTATCAAACTGTGGGAAGTACTATGAGTGATTAATACATGGTAATGATTATTTTGACTTCTTCCAAAATAATGTAATCCATATGAAAACAAAACATAACCAACTAGAGTTCCAAGCTCTAATAGTATGTAGTCAGGCTACTGATAACAATTCCAGATAAAGAGTTCTCTCTCCCCTCCCCTCCCCATAGATTTATTTCTGGGGGGAGTGGAATAAGTCAGGTTCCCAGTACGTTAATGCTCATCTGGCTTTTGTCAGTGGTTCCTAACGCACTTGTAATGTGAGTTGGCTGAGAAATGGGATGGAAGAAGTTGACAAAATAACTGGATTTGCTCAGTCCCTTGTTAAGATTAGCAATCTAGAACTTGCTAGATTTTGAAATTTATTCAGGGGTAGCCGAGTTGACCATGCAGTGAAATCCAGATTCCAGATCTAACGGTACTTCTTGAAAATTCAATGTTCTCTGCCTAAGAAAAGGGCAGTTAACTTCACACAGGACAGACAAAACCTGGACCTCAAGGGAAGTTCCTTTTATGTTGCTAAAGGAGTTGAAATTTTGTTGTTGCTGTTGTTATGTGCCTTCAATTTATGGCAACCCTAAGGAGAACCTATCACAGGATTTTCTTGGCAAGATTTATTCTGGGGGGTATGCCTTTGTCTTCCTCTGTGGCTGAGTATGGTTTGCTCAAGGTCATCTAGAGGGTTTCCATGGCTGAGTTGGGATTCAAATCCTGGTCTCCAGAGTCACAGTCCAGTGCTCAAAGCACTACACTATACTGGCTCCCTGAAATCTTCTTACCTATCTTTTATTGCTCTTCATCCCTAGTCCCCATATGGCCAAGAAGGGAAGTGGTCTCTGCCTTCATTGAGACCCCTCCAGCCCATCTTAAGCAACAACAGAAGTAACATCAGAGACAAAAAAGAGGCCCGTCACTCTAACATAATCACCTTTCTTATCCTGTATGATTTTTAACATCTTCGCTTGATGAATAAGCCAGTGAGGCTTCAAAAGTTTGCATGATGTATTTTCCGCATTTTGGTTGCTCAGTAAAAATATTGCTGCTTTATGGATTTTGGAAATTGTTGTTATTTTGCCAGACTTTGTCACAGTTGAGGAAAGGAATTACAGTTTAGCCAGTCATTCCTCAAAGGCCCCTCCCTAAACCACAAACCTTAGGATTCTATAGGATGTTGAACGTGGAATAATAGTGCTATAACAGTCTAGTGCGGAAATGGCCTAGGACGGGTGTCCTAGAACCAAACCCTAGCAGATACCAAGAGCATACTATAAAGAGAAAGTCTAAAATTACCTAACTACACCAGTACTGGTAAACAACGCCCCCCCCAAAAAAAAGGTATACAGACTGATATATAACACAGATGTGAAGTTGTACAATTCTTCTAAATAGGAATCTTTGGCCCTTTCCACATGTGGAGGAAGAAACGGGGTAAAACATCCTGAAACAGAGCTTACCTGAAACCAGGTAAGTCCGTCGCCACGTGGAGCAGTGCAAGTTCGCTGCTCCACACTCCTCGGCATCCTGAGGCGTCCAAAATGGCGGCTTACGACTGACAGAGGCTCTCCACCAACCGGAGAAGCTTGCCAGGCGGAAAGCCCGCCCCCAGCAGATCTGCAGGCACGCACTTGCGTGCGCCTGCAAATCTATACTGGGCGCTGCAATGCGGCTGCATGCCTCGTGCTTTTTAAAAACCTCCTCAAAAGTGGTTTTTAAAAAGCATGCGGCGCCACCACTTCCAGTCGCTCTAGCGCGGATTGGGGTGTGGAACTACGCTAAAGTAGTCCACCCCAATCCACTTTATGGTGTAGACGACCTCCGTTGGAGGTCGCACTACACCGTTTTATTACCCCCGTGTGGAAAGGGCCTTTGTGTATCAGTAAAGTTGTAACTGAGGGCACATTTTTAGAATGGATTTTGAGAAACATGATGGCTGATTCACAGTAGTTGTGACATTCTTTCACACAGCAAAATGAAAAAAGTTCTTATGCACAGGAATCTGGACACCATTGTTGTGATTGTGCTATCTCAAAAAAAAAATCACCTACCATCACAGATAAATCATACCATGGACAAATCAGTCCCTATAATCTGCATCTTCTGTTTTTGTTCTGATCCTCCACCCCAGGAACCTGTTGTTGTCCTAGTTGTTTACTGATCTCATTGATCAGCCTTTATTATCTATGTTTATTTTAAAAAGCGAACACAAAAAAGGTGATTTTAAAAGAACATCATACACATTTCAAACAGTATGTGTGTGGTGTGTATTTCCACAACAGTTCATCCACGCCCATACTTTGTATATACAGTTGCTGCTGCCATATTGAAAACTGGTCCGAATTTGAGGGGCAAAAGACAGGTGCAGGGAGTGGTGGTGGGGAGGAGGAATAAAACCTGTGAAATACTGATCATTTTTATTTTTATTTAAATGCTTTAGTCCTACAGAATTGGTCAAAATGTTCTACACTCATATTTTCACAAGCTCAAGAACAGAGAATGTAGCAGAATTTCCATATTAAACACAATTCATAATATCACCATAATATGGAAAATATGTTTATTGATTGCAGCACCCATGTTGAACAATGAACTATGTTCTCTGGTAATCTTAATACTAAGGAACTGTTAGAACAAAGTTAACAGAAATATGAAACAAGACATTTTAGTTTTATAAATAAAGAAGAAATACAATGATTGCTAGTTCCAAGTAACAAGAACCACACAATCTGCGCATACAATCTGTTTGATTTGAGGTTTGAAAATCACCTTCTTACAATCATATAACCTGCACCCTTGATAATGGCCTTGAAGGTAATTGAACATACTCAGCTTTGCTTCTGTATAAACTGTTAGTTTTCAAACTTCCTACATTTTCTGCATCAGTTTGTTTGCCTAGGAACCCAAGTAGGTCTCCCAGTGAACTCAGACATACTAATGGATATGAAAATGTTTCATCAGAAGGTAAAGAAAAGAAATATAGATTAACTGTATTTTTTTTAATTCATCCCCTTTATGGGCTGTTAAATTACTAATCAGAGTGTGGGTTGTATATATATATTTCAGTCCTCTAAAATCAGGAGGAAATTGCCAGGCTCAGATGATTGGTTTTGTTTGTTTGTTTGTTTCCTTCTTTCTTCTTTTGAATTATACACTTTAAAAAGGTGCTTGATTAAAGACGCCCATATTTGAAAAATGGAGAATACCACACTGTTTAGTCAATGAGAAAAAAATGCATACTTTTAGGAAAGCGCATAAAATATGCTCACAAATTTTTATGTAGGAAGGAAAGCAAAGTCTTGCAACCTGATTGGAAATTTGGATGGGACAATAATGCTGGAAAAATGCTGAGAAAAGATTTTCACAGCTCTGCGTTCAGACCACTGTCCACTGACACATTGCAGAGGAAGATCAATCATAGTAGACATCACACAAGCTGCTTCTGAGAAAGCTTTGCTGTCACTATATTTATCTTTTCACAAAAAAATGCTAGGCTGCTAAGGAATGAAATTTAAAAACCATTCACATGAACCAAGAGAAATGTGACAGCAATCATGTCTAGTGGCTTCCATTTCAATGGAAAGCAATTAAAAAAAAATCATCTCTGGGTTTTATTCCAAACTAATAAAAGAGATATCCAAGGTGCTGTACTCTGTCTCTCAAATAGGTTTAGCAACATGGTTAACTCTTGTAATGTTTGGACAAAACTTTGCAGCAGAGTCATCATTTCATGACATGAAAGATGACAGTGACCACTGATTAATATTAAGTACTATAGGAGTTTGAACAAACAGAACTGAGATCTATATGATGATGGTGATGATGGTAAGATGACTGTACTGTCATGTAAGCCAAATATCTGATGTACCCAAAGGCCTTCTTGCTACATGAAAAACCACCAGTTGAACCTTCCTGACTGATTAAAAAGAAGCTGCTCACATGAAATAGCTTATGTCATATGTGTTTCCTGCTCCTGTTGATCAACAGTGTATTTATAGCAGATAGGCAGTTAATCTCGAGCTTCATTAAAAGGAATGCAAAAAAAATATGTCACTGTTGTCAATAGAACTAGAGCTTCCTCCATTATTAGCACCTTCGATGTATCACTGGCAGTCCACAGTTTGAGCATGAAAGGAGGGGGTGTCCGCAGCCCACACTAGCGGGATGAGGCACCCCTCCGTGCTTGGGCCATGGGCTGCTGGTGTTTTATTGAAAATACTTGTGCACCTGTTTGATATTAGATGTTTCATTGCATGCATTGTTAAAAACAATATTCCAAAAATCAGCTTATTCATACCAATGTAATAGAACAGTTAATAATAACATTTGTATATCTATGTTTATGCATACATTACATGTCTATTCTTCATACTATTTCAAGCTACAGTACAGAATCGTATATTTACAACTACTACATCCCTTTAGAAAGCATATTAGTGCTTCTGCCAGATAATATACTTTTGATTTAACCATTTTTGAAAAACAAATTATTAAAATATATAAGATCTGCAGTTTGCTCATCATTCCTACAAACATCCAGAAGAGCCATGACAACATATGAACTTATTTCACCACCTTATTTCACCAAGCTAAAGTCAGTACTTACTTATTTATTGAATTTATATTCTGCCTTTCTCCTGAGACGGGCTTCTATACTGGATAGGATTGTGAGATTGAACAGTGGAGATGTTTTCTTTACCTTAAATGGTTGCATAGATGGAAGAGTTTCAGCACGTGCTGCTTCTCATGCAACCAGGCAGCAAGCAACATCTGCTGAAATGTCCATTTCTGTACAACCATTTAAGATACGGGAGTCCTCTCTAATTTTCATTCTGGCATCCCTATCACTGGCACTAAGAATAATTTTGTATTTTGGTTTGGGTGTGAGTTCTGTCAAGATGCTGAAAATGATGAGATGTGAACAGGCTGCTTTACATCTTTACAGAGCTGTTGCCTGGCTAATATGCTGCTACTTAGTCATGGAACAGACTTAGTGGATAACTGTGAAGCACAGATAGGATAGGAGGCCTAAGGCACAAGTGAACAAAGTATGGCCTTTGGGCTTCATGAAGCTGGGATGTTTTGGTGGTCCACAGGATGTCCAGAGGGCGACCAAATTCCCTCTAAGGGGTACAGGGCATTTTTAACACATGGGGGGGCAGCCTATTCTAGCCAGGAAAGACCTTCCTGAAGGAAGAGGATGAGGAGACAGGAATTCTGTTGTTAAAAAAGGCCTGTCTTGGATCTTAAAAAAAGGTCAGTTCCTGTTGGTAGAAAAGGTCTGTCCTGGGCTTGAAATGGTCCAGGGAAAGTTAAAAACTCTCTCATGATCCCATTTTTGTTTCAGAAGATTAATAGGTGCAGCCCTCCAAGGTCTTCTGGAGGTCACTGCAGCCCCCTAGCCTCCCATAGCTTCCCATCCCTGGGGAATTTTGTATTTGGCTATTCAAAGACAATACTAGCCATGTGCAAAAGAGAATATGTTAAGATGGGCCCAGAACATAGGGAGGCCGATACAATTGGAGTGTTGGGAAAGATCTTGGTCCTTAATAAATAAAACATTGAAGAGCACAGCTTTAAAAGAAAATTACTTTAAGATCTTTTATAGGTGGTACTACACGCCAGTGCAAATTGCAAAAATGAGTAAAACTGATAAAAATAAGTGTTGGAAGTGCGACCAGAAAGGAACTCTTTTCCATCTTTGGTGGACCTGTATAAAAGCGAAAAATTTTTGGGTTCTAATACATAATAATATAACGAAAATTATGCAAAAGAACTTTCCATTACTTCCAGAGGTGTATTTATTAAATATGTACGAGCGTGTAGGACCACTCAAAAAGCAATCATACCACAAGATATTAACGTATATGATAGTTGCAGCGAGAATGTGCTATGCCAGCAGATGGAAACAAGAAGAATCCCCTGTAGTGGAGGATTGGTTATTGAAAATATACGAAATAAGGGAAATGGAGAAATTAACGGCAGTATTGCAACAAAGGTCAGAAGAAAAAATAGATGAAGAATGGGATTTGATCCTCCCCATATTGGAACCTAATAGGAAGTAGGAGTGATTAAAGGAACAAGGAATAAAGAATAGGTGAAGCACGTGATAAAGGTTCGTAACAACTAGGACTTGAATAGAATTATAAATGTTACATTTGATAAAGGATAACAGGATTTAGAAAAGGGAAATATAGTAAGTAGGAGAACGGAATGACTACAAACAGGGAAATTTAGCGAATTTGATATTCAGAAAGAAAGTGGAGTAAGTCGATGTGATGTTTTAAGTTATTGTTGGACGGGAAAAGCTAAGGTAGAACCAACTAGTATGGAAGAAAAAGAAAATAAGGGAAGAGTGTTTTTTTTCTTTTTTTTTTATGGTTAAAAAGGTGCGAGTGAAGATTGAATGTAACTGGATAAATAAGTTTATGCATTAAAGGATAATCAAAAGAAGAGAGAGAGGAGAAATTTAAGCTCTGTGTATATAGGAAAAGCTGATGTTAAAGAATTTAAATTAACTATGCGCTTTGGGTTTGTGTTAAATCTATATCATATGTTAATTTATTTTTCTACCTTTTGGATTACTCATTGGTACTACGTGTGTATTGGGTATGGGGAAATGAGAAGGTGAATGTAAATGTGTATAATAAAAAGATTTAAAACACAAAGACAATACTAGCCATGTGAGAGGTTCTCACCTGGCATCACAGAAGCAGGTGCTGGGTCTCTGAGCAAGCAATATGATTTTAAAAAAAAAAGTCCCACTCAGTTTTGTATTGTATTGTTACACAGGCTAATCACAAAACCCCCAAGATTTGTTCTTTAGTGTTCTAGAATGGATTAAAGTACTCAGAGTGTGCCTTATTTTGTCTTATTTTCTTCTTCACATGTCTTATTTTCTTTTTATTACTGAGTCCTTGAATAGCAAAGACTCTTTAGCCCGTTTATGATTTATTTGTGTCATGTAGAAGACTGGGGGAAAAGTGACTTTCCAGGCATTTCTGGATTTTAGCTCCCATAAACCCTTACCCAGTCTAACTCAGTCATCCCCATTAAGGGATGTGGGAATTGCACTCAAACAGCATATCGAGGACCACACATATTGCCTTCCCGGTGAAAATCCTGAGGTGTTGATCTCCTAGCCCCACTCCCAGTATTAGGCATGCTGTGGACTCTGTCCACATATTATTATAGTTACCTGCAGTGAGTTGCCCTGTTAGCAACCAACTGATTGCTCACAAGCTTTCACAACAGTACAACACTGCCACTTACTATTTGTTGCTGCACAATACTAACTGAAGGTAAATTCTGCGTTACTGAGTTGAGCCAGAGACTGTTAAGAAAAGAAAGCAACTCCAAACATATAATATACATGAAGCACATTTTCTATGTAACCTGAAAAAGCTTAATGTTATTGCACATCTTGACACAAGTCTGGAACTTGTCTTAGCATGGCAGCAGGGAGCACCATTTCATAAAGGCAAGCAGTCCACAGCACAGCACCTTATGACTACCTATAGTCCCATGTAATATCAACTGGAAAGAGAAGACATGTGGCAAAAAGAACACACCCAGGTAGCTTCAACTTCTCTCCTGTTGTGTTTAGGATGTCACTTTAGCAGCAGCAGCAACTTTAATCTACCATTTATGTCATCAGATATAAAGTCAGTCTGTGCCCCACCATTAACCTGTCTGTAGACAACTTTGCATTTCTGTTTCTTTCTTTTCATTTCTTATCTTCTTTTAATACATACTAACCACCCCTACCTATAAGTAGTCTGGAAGAGTAACCTGATCATTGTGTCAGGACTAATCGAATTTATGGTTCATCTTCAAAGTGAATTTTTCAAACAATTACACAAAGTATTAAAGTAATAATTACAATATACATATATATACACATACATACATACAATATGTGCAGATTTCAATATACAAAATTTTGTTACATACTCATTTGACTTGAGTTATTAGAATGTTGCATAATTTTACTTAAACCAATATAAATAGTTTGATGTCACACCCGGAAAGCAAAGATTGTTAGTGCAAGAACCTCCATAACTGGGGGGGCAAGCAGAACAGGGCACTCCTACTTTATATGGTGCTTCTCCAATCCAGTTCCCTCTGTGAGAAAAAAAAATAATGTTATTAGTGTTAAGAGGAAAATTTTTGAGTGCTCTCCATTTGATTGATAACCATTAGTTATGTGCAGACTTGACTTTTTTCTGTGATTTGGCACAAAACGGCACATAATTTGGGATTCATGCAGAATTTTGGCTTTGTCAGATACTGGAGAGAATCCTGCTAGCAATATATCTATGTCAAACTTGGGGCTATGTGCACATATGTCAAGTTTTGGATGTCACTATGTTGCACAATGTCGCAAAACAATCCCGAGTTAGTTGTCAGGCCTCAGGGGTGACTAGGAAACACCCACCCCAGCCCTGCAGACAGGGGAAGAGAAATGAGGTTCCTCCCCCAGAATATTATGCTCCATATACTTCTATCTAGCATTTCAGCCACTGAATTCATTGAGTTTCTAGCCCATGTGCCTCTGTTGGAGTTTATGGACACAAGAAATCTGAGGGGGGGAAGCATTTCCCAATGGTCATGGAAAATTCTGTGGTGATTTTCATACATTTCATAAGTCTAGTTTCTGTTCTCTGGCAGAATCATAATAAATTAAATTCAGAAACAAAGGAAATGTATTTTTAAATCATGAACTCTGAAAATAGCCATATCAAATGCTATTAAAATCCAATGTTGTTGTTTTTCTATGTAGGCCATGCTGATAATCCTGAGGGATGGGATTCAGGATAAGACATCCAGATGAATAACCTGGAACTATACATCCATAGTGGATCTGTATTCACTGAACCTAAATAGGCACATTTGTGATACTATTGTCACAATGGTAACAGCTCCCCCAAACATACTTTACCAGGCATCAGCCATGCAGAGGCAAGGGGTTCCCTTCTGCTGGTGATCAGGGGATTGGGTAGATAATGTTTCCACCCCCATCCTGCCAGCAAGCAAGGCTCTGACAAGCAGAAGCAGGATCCCCATCACACTTTCTTGTTACAGCTGTCTGGTGAGGGAAGGGTGGAAACATCATCAGTCCAATCTCCAATAAAACAGCCCCCACCCATTTGGCTGATGCTCAGTAAAGTAGGTTTGGGGTGGAGTATGGCTTAGTGATGCCCCTTAGCAATGCAACTAGGGTAGTTACATAACTAAGTAGCACATATAGCAGAATTCTAAGTAGGAGAATTCTGGTTGACTTTTCTGAGAATTATCTTCCTTCTCTCCAGTGTAGACTCAAGCTGGTACAGAAAAACAGTGTATCCTTACCAGGTTTTACCAGATATCCTGGGAGGTCTTATGTGCCAGCAGTCAAGAGAAAAACACTAAGATCTAAATGCAATGTAATGCTAAGAGAGCAAATATCTACTCTTGTGCTCTCGCCAGACCAGGACTACTGAAGACCTTGAGTTTTCAGGGCAAAACCTTCAAACCTACAGACACCCCTATAATGAAGTTCTGGGGATGTGGCTATCTGAGGAGCCAGTGCAGTCTGGAAGCAGGCTGCTAGGCAACCAGAATAGCCCCCCAGAAGAAGTGCAGTAGCGTGTAGGAGGGTATTTTTATTCCTTCAGTGAGAGCCTAACCAGGTGCTAGAGAGCAGAGAGTCAGCCAGAGAGTGTGGCTGTTTTGGGAGGTTTAGTTCTCAGTGGAAGCCTAGTGAGAGGCAGAAGAATAATTGAACTCTAGTAGGATCTGGCCAGAAGTGTGACCTAGATTGAGGCTTAAGCCTTTGGTGGGAGCCTAGCCAAAGTGCTGTTACATGATAATTATGCCTTACATGAAAGTCTAAAGACTGTTTCTGAGCAGGGCATTAACTGTTAATATTGTTTGAAAAATGCACTGAAGAAATGTATCAACATTGAACTGCATATGAATTCTAACATGCTCCTTTATTCTTATTGTTATCATAATAATATGTAAATACTGTCTTGGCTTGAGTTGTCTATAGTGGTAAATAACACAGAAATCACATTACTAAAAAATTTTAAGTGACTCAAAATAAACATTGGAAACCTTCATCCTTTTAGGAAAAAGTCGTGTTACAGTGGGGGTGGCAGAGCTGTGTGAACAGACAGGGTCTATTATCAGAGTGGGAATACCAATCTGGGAGAAATAAGGGCTTGTTGCAACCCTCTTGTGATGTCAAAAGAGATGGGCCCTCGTGACATTCCAAGGGTAATATTACAAGGGATAGCCCCTGGTGAAGCCACAAAATATGCTACATTAAACATTAACATAGTTAAAACTCCAAGTCTAAGAAATGAAGAGAGCACATAAAGGTAGTGAGACTCAGGGCCTGGCCTTGAGATTTAGTAACTCTAGCCCAAGCAGATGGTGTATGTGCTGACACAACATGTGAAATCAGGTGGAATGAAAACAGAACTACTTACTTTGGTGCATAGTTGCATACCAAATAAACAGCTCGTCGCCAAACAGAACCCCAGACATTCATGTTGTGGCATGTCTGGATTGCACAGCCAATTCGATTGGAAGTAGCCCAAACCATCTAAAGAAACAATAATATTCTTCTATTAAAAACCATCTTGGAAAAACAATACTACCTAGCACAGAAGGTCCTGCTTTGAGTGAAAGCATGGAATAGGAGAAAATGAAGTCTTATCACCTGGGTATAATGTGTGCACATAGGCCCATAGCATCTCAGAGGGCACCTTGGGTTACAATCCTGAGGATATGGAAAGGCATAGTCTTTCACTTCATCATACCATGGCTTCACCAGCTGGAGAATGGATCGATACCTAGGCATAAGGTCAGAAGTAGGGGGAATCCTCGGTATTATTCATGTGCATACCACATATGTATTAAACTGTCATTATTTCTTCTATGTAATCAAGCACTAGGCTACCACACAAGTGAACTCATCATTTAAAAAGTGACATCCACTACCATTTCTCTGATCATGGTGGCTTGAAAAATTAAACTCCTTTTTCATAAACAAACTCAAAAAAGACCTGGAATGAAATGCACTAACGTTGCTCTATGTGTCTGTCTGTCTGTGAGAGAGAGAGAAATTTGATCTTTTTCCCCTCTTTTTTATTTTCTTTATAACTTGCAGGTTTTCAAGGTAGCCAACAATACAATGAAATGTGAAAGCATGCACAAACTTAACAACTGAAAATAATTTCTTCTTTCCTTTGACATATATAGCAAGAAGGTTTTTTTTATTAAAATAAGAAATAAAACTGTGCTGTATCAGACCACTACATTCAAACAAATTTTGAAAAATGGTTAAAGAATGGGAATGAGTTCTGGAAAACTTAGACAAGAAAAATCCTAAACAGGCAAGAATCTTCACTGTCTGGGATTTATTCAGTGTCCAAAACCCATGTTTTTAATGCAGAAAATGGTAGTTTCTGCAGAGAAGATGGCATTTTCTGTGCAGAAAACAGCATTTCTGTAAAGAAAACAGCAGAAAATGCTGTTTCTGTGCAGGAAATGCTCTTTTCTACCACATAAAAGAAGTGCATTTTTCTTCTGCATAGAGTAAGTCCCAAACTTCAAACCATCTTCAAAAATGGCACTTTGCATTTATTTTCCTACAGTGAGAAGGTACAATTCCTTATTCCTGCCTGTGAGAATGAAATTTATGAGAATTTACATTCCTAGTTGATACAGCCCTGAGTGTTGATACAGATCTGAGTGTGTTCAGAGTTCATTAAATGAAAATCTCTTGAAAGTTATTAGCCTACCTTCCAGTGCGCACAGACAGATTTTGTCCCAGGAATCTCAATAAGTATGAAGGGCCATGGTCCCAAATGCAGGTAGCAGCCCACGCTTCAGCAGACTTGGCTAAATTTTCATCCCACACCTGGAAAAAGACACATTCTTTAATTCTATTAAACACAAAGAGAAGGGGGATTCAGATATATGAGTCATATCAGAGAGAGAAAGAGTTGGGGGCAGCTGCATGTAGTGTGACAAAGCTCTCCCTCCTTGTTGGTTGCTCCATATTTCCTACTTCCAGCCTGACTGACCAAACACAATAAAGGTGAACAACTGAGGCTGCAAACCTAAACAAGTGACCAGAAAATAAATTTTAGCAGAGTGAAAAGGCCATCCTTCTGAATAAACATAACTAAATTATAAGGTCCAACAAATTATTTACTGCATATGTATTCAGTAGTAGAGCATCACAACAGTTCTGTGAGATAGCTGAGACTAAGGGGAGCAACTGGCTCCTACAGATTTTCTTAACCCCATCCAGTCCCTTAAATAATCTCCAGACTTGTCATGATATAGAGATAGCACAGAGACTCTGCTCTTTGTTTGAAACAGAACCTGAAGCCTCTTCAAGGGTAACACAATTCTGATTTTGCCAGGAGATTATTCCTTCCCAGGGTATTTCTGTTTTCAAAACTTTTTATTGCTTTTCCTATTCTCAGAAAACCTGTGGTTAATTAGGGAAGAAACTCAATACAGATGAGCCCAGTTTGACAATCTATATACATGATATTTGTGACCATCAATAAGTTATGGTTCTTCCTCAGTGGGTGGCCACAGGCAGTGTTAGCTGTTCTAACCATTTTGAACAGACAGGGATTGGTCTGGGTCATGGGGAACTGTATCTAAATGTGTTCTCCCGCTTAGGATTTCCAAGGTTGGTGATCTGAGGTGAAAAATGGAGAATTTAAAAAAATGGAGAGTTATATCTAGTTATGCAGCAAATGGAAACAGCTACACAGGTGACGAGGCAGTGGCAGAAAATGTTGTCTTAAAGTAACATACTCATACTTTTTTCTTGTTTTAGTCAAGGGAATCATTTCTAAGGCACATAATTAAAGATACATTGATCAGCTTCATTAAAAACTGTGCAGAAGTTGTGTGCACTTTCAACATAAGAAGAGCTGTGATAGACAGGACCAACACCCATCTCTAGCATTCCATTCCCACAGTATGATATCTATGGGGTAACCACAGACTACTAAACTTGTATGGGATGCTCAAATTCAGGAACTGAGAGTAATGGCACTCAATCAACCAAATGAAAATTTACTATGCAAAGCAGACAGGGTATTTGTTTGATTGTTTGTTTGTTTGCCTTTGTCTTTCCCTGTCAGCAAGGTAATGCCTTCACTGTGCTAGTAAGTATTTTGCAACTATTGCATAAATATTTTAGGGTAATACCAGTGCAAGTGAATGTATCAACTTACTCATGTTTTTGATTCACTTGAATCCATTAATTTCATTATGGCAACCTCCCTCTCTCTATATACACAGTTAAAAGCTAAATGTTTGACTTTAAATGGTATAAGCCATTAAAAGCAACCTTTTTTAGAATTTCTCTACTGGTAGGAATATCGCCCCCACCCCAAAGCACATCTCATAGTTCTTCATGCAGTTGTATCTCATGGCAATACATATGATAGATTCTGTTTTTATTGGAAGAATTCCCATATTATGATCTCACAGCTCTTCACATGTAGGAAGATTTTGACATGGAATCACTTTTTGATGTGGGAAACAAGTGAATAAGCTTTGGATGAGGGAAATAAACAACCCCTGTGACCTGCATACATACATCACAATGTGACAGGGTACAGTCCTATGAGATTTTGAGAACGGCATTCTGCGAAAATACTGGAATTGCATTTTCAATGGGGAAAAAAGGGTGATTTTCTTTGTACCGTGTCTTGTTGAATTCTTCAGCTATTTCAGATTAGACTTCAGAAGCAGCCCAATTAACACAAGGTATAACTGTCCATGTCCACAATGGAAAAGATCCATGTTTAAAGATCTCTCATAGAAATTAGTAACTGTAGCCTTACAGGTGGTTTTTAAAGTCCATCACCCCATCCCTTGGCTATGCTGACTATGGCAAAGGGAAGTTGTAAGACAGGTTCATTTGAAGGCCCATGTTTCCCCACCGAGAAGCAGACAAGTGCCAGGCAAAAACAGGACTTGGGATATAATGTGCATACTCCAACATTTCACATATGAAAACGAGGACATACTTCACCAAGCAACATTAGAGTATCTATGTGGTAAAAGTTATTAATGAGGAAAAACACACAAGCCAGGAGAGGTTGCTGCAGTTTGCTTTTGCTTGAGTCTACTGGGAAGGGCAAGATTCTGCCTCTCCTCTCCTCCATTTCTTTACCCCTGCTGAGTGAATTGAGTGCAAACAACTTTTGCAAGTTAAATTCATTTTTCAGCAATTGAAATAAGCTGAGGATCAAGGGGGAAAGTGAGAAGAGGAAGGAGAAACTTGGACATTTTAACAGAAGCTGAAGAAATGGGACAACAGAGCATTAATTGGACTGTCCCTGCCAATCTCGGATAATTAAAGGATAGAAGCATAGGAGAAAATGGGTGCTTTACAAATTCCCCAGCTCAAGTTTCACGCTTTAGATAAGAAAACAATGCAGGCATGATGCTGCTACTCTTCTTGCTCCCTGCACCTAAAGCAGCTCAGGGAAGAGGGAGATTTTAAATAATAGGATCAAGGAAGGGAAAAAAGGATGTTAATTACTCCCTCATACAGAGCAGGGCTTAAAGCCATTCCTCCACAGCTGTTTTTTTTGGGGGGGGGACTGATCTCCATCAAGTGATCTTCTGCACCATGTGCAATTTCACCTTTAAAGGAGAAATGAATTATAGAGAATTATAGACCTCGAAAGGGCCACAAAGGCCATCTAATCCAAGGCCATTTCCACACTAAACTGTTATAGTGCTATTATTCCACTTTCAACAATAACAGCACCATAACAGTTTTGTGCAGAAATGGGCCAAGCTCTTGCCATGTAGGAATATACAGTTACAGAACTCCTGGAAGATACCCATCCAAGCTCTGTTTAAAGACATCAAATGAAAGAGAGTCCACCATCCTCTGAGGCAATATATTCTAATTACTGTAATGGAGTGTTTCCTCACGCTTAGGTGGAATCACTTTTCTTGTAATTTGAACCCAATTGGTTTGTATTCTAATATGTGGAGAAGCAGAAAACACCATCTTCTACATTCCATCCTTCAGATATATTAAGATGGTAATCATACCACCTCTCATTCTTCTCTTCTCCAAGCTGAATATAGCTGTCTCCCCAAGCCATTCCTCATTGGGCTTGATTTTCAAATCTTTGATCATCTTGGCTGCCCTCCTCCAGACATGTTGCAGTATGTTAGGATACTCCTTGAACCCTGGTGCCCAGAACTAGGCATAATATAGGTAGATACAGACATTTCTTGGCCAGCAGTATTGTGGACATTGTTTTTTTAAGAAGCCAGTGACTATCCACAACCTACTCAGCAATCACCGTATTTTGCTAGAACTGAATACAGAAGAAACTATTTCTCTGTCTGTTTTTCTTCTCTTTTTCAATGTGTACTAAGTGATGAAAACATATGAGCTCACTGAAATTGGACAGGTCAAGTTGGCTGCCATTCGGTATTTATTTCAGTTATATGATCATCTGGATTCTAAGCTATGCCTCTACAAATGAAAAAAACATTCCTTTACAATGAAGGATTTAAGATACAGTTAGTATTTTTTTTTTTAAGTACCAAGTAATTAGTCAAGGAACTGCTACTTGTCTGTGAGCAATGTGTATCTTCAAGTCTATTTTTAACTCAGGATACTATGCAGTTTATTAAAAATTGAAAGCTAAGGATTTCAACATGATGGTATCCTCTGGTGAGGTTCTCAAGTGTAGATTAACTAGGAGTAGCCCATGGAGCAGAGATTTAAAATTCCATTCAGCTAACATGCTTCTCTGTGAAATAGCATCAGTGTTTGTGAGAAAAACGCAGTGCTTGAAAAAGGAACAGCTCCCAGACTTCCTCAACCACCAAAGGTGTCAGATTTGCAAATCAAGATCTCTGAATGTGGTTGAATATAAAACAGTTGTCAATATTCAAACATAGACAGGACATGTTCACTCTCTGAGTGAGAAAGAAAAAGTTTAGGGCCATTTACACACTACACTCTCATAGTGCTATTCTTCCACTTTCAACATCCAATGGAATCCTGGGGTTTGCAGTTTAAGGAGGGGCCTAACTTAACTCCTTTGGTCTGACTGCCAAAATTGCATGAATCACATTTGCTATGCTGTTCATGGATTCAAAGATCGCGTTAATCAGCAGGAAACCCGGATTCACAAATTCTTGAGGTTTTTCTTTAAGCTATTATCAAACTTGTAAATTCTAGCTGCTAATGGCAGGGAATAGATGGAAAATACTTTAGATCAACTTCTTAAACCAAATACTTTTGATCACAAAAAAAATCAAACTGCAACACTGTAGATACGATGTAATCTGAAGGCCACAAGCCAATATGGCCATTTCCACATTAGCATTTTAAAATGGTGCAGAGCAACCTCCAATGGAGGTCTTCTGCACCATAGCGTGGACTGGCGTGGGCTACTTTTTGTAGTTCCACACCTCAATCCACGCAGGAGCGACCGGAGCTGGTCGCGCAGTGTGGTTTTTAAAAACCTCTTTTCAGAGGTTTTTAAAAACCAAGGAGCGCACGACCCCATGCCGCTCTGTCGCCTGGCTCAGAATCAGATTCACAGGCACGCGCAAGTGCATCCCTGCAGATCTGCTGGGGGCGGGCTTCCAGCTGGCGAGTTTCTCCGGTTGGGGGAGAGCCTCCACCAACCGGAAGCCACGATTTGGGATGCCTGAGGAGTGTGGAGCAGCGAACTTGCGCTGCTCCACCTGGCGACAGACTCACCTGACTGCTGGTAAGCTCTGTTTTTGGGCGTTTTCGCCCGTCCCCCCACCACATGTGGAAAGACCCTATGATACTTTACTGCTGTGGTGTGCCTTCAAGTCTGTTCCAACTTATGATGACTCTATCATAAAACCATAGGGTTGTCTTGACAGAATTTATTCAGAGGATGCTAGTACTGCCTTTCTCGTAGGCAGAGAGAGTGTGATTTGACCAAGGTCGCCCAGTGGGATTCCATGGCTGCATAGAGATTCAGACTCTGGGCCCACAGAGTTCTAGTCCATCACTCAGACCACTATACAATACTGTCCCCAACATATCAAGAGTATGCTTAAACACTTTTAGTGACCCTATAAATGAGAGGCCTCCATGAGCACTGGTCATCAACAGCCCTGCAAACTCACGACCATTACTTTCTTTATTGAGTCAATCCACCTGTAACATAGTCTTCCTCTTTTTCTACTGCCTTTCACTTTACCAAGCATTATTGCCTTTTCCAATGAGTCATGTTGTCTCATGATACCTTCAAAGTTTATTCATTTTGGCTTCTAGTTCAGGGTTGATTTGCTTTAAGATCCATTGTTTTTGTCTTTTTAGCAGTCCACGGTATCTATAGAACTCTTTTTTGGGACACTATTTCAAATTTTATTGATTTTTTTTTCCTGTCAGCCTTCTTTGCTGTCCACCTTTCACAACAAACAAATAAATTAGTAATGCTGTGGTCTGGTTGATCCTGGTATTTAACATGTCTTTACACACAGGGATCTGATCAAGTTCTATCATGGCTGCTTTCCAAGTCTTAGCCTTTTTACAATTTCTTGACTATAGTCTCCACTTTGATTAATGACTGAGACAAGATATATTACCCTTTTTTTTAAGAGTAGAACAGGACCACCCTGTTACCCTTGAACATACCCAATCTTATCTTATTTTCAAGGCTAAGCAGGGCCAGTCTTGCTTATATATAGCTGGAAGGAAACTTGCCTGAAGATCTAGAGCAGGGTTTTCCAAACGATGTGCCTGCAACACGTTAGTGTGTTGCCTGAAGCATGTAGGTGAGTCACCTACAATCTTGGAAATGTATGTTATTATTTATAAATCATATATTTTTAAAAAAATATATGGAAGGTTTTCATGAGATATGTTGTGTCCCCATACATTTGTTATTACAATTTATGTATGTGTCTGTATCTCTTAAAAGGGGATAGCTTAACCTCCAGTTTGCTAGTAAAACTGAAATTGCTGTGTCACGAAATGATGCCTGTCTAAAAAGTGTGTCACCAACATGAAAAGTTTGGAAAGCTCTGCCCTAGAAAAACTCTGCTGTCAATCAAGAGTTGAACATATTGAGCCAGATGGTGTAAGAATTTGGTTCCCTGTAAGGCAGCTTCAATGGCATTTCCGAATGATGGGGCTCTTGTGAATTGTCCCATTGCAGTCCCAGTAGGGAAAGGAGCGCAACAGGAACATTCCCCTCCACACAGGACTAGCTCCTGCAGAAGGAAGCACAATGGCCAAGCCTCTTCCTTCCACAGTGCAGCCAGGCATTTCCCAGGCTACACTGGAGAAGGAAGTGTCGCCATTGCCCTCCTGCCCTTCTACAAGACAGGTATGTGCAGGACCATTGCATGCTCATGGACACTAAATGGATTTTATCCATTTAGCAAATACCTAGTGAGTGCAACACATGGGGACAGGCTAGCAGCAGGCTAGCAACATTGTGCAGAAGCACAACCAGCCAACCACTGCCATCTTGTCCCCATAGCAGGACAGCCCTATCATGCAGAAATGGACTATGTTCCAAAGTGTTAAGTGCCACACAGCTTGTCCTGTAACACCCAAACTAACCTGAACCCTGAGGGCAGCACTGAGGTAAAATTCAACTTCCAGTCCCATCTGATTCTGTACTTACCTTGGGGAGCATAGTATTGCCCTTTGCCTCAAACAATGAAAATATTCAACCCAGAACAGTTTTTTTTTTTTAATATAGACCAAAAAGTGGACAAAGTACAAAGTGGATTCCAGAGCCTGAGTTCTGCCCACTATTGCAATAAAACCCCTCCGAGGCCATAACCAGAATAACAAGGAGGTAAGGGGTGTCCTTTCCTAATAAGACCTAGCACACGTTTACAGGCATGAAACAGAGCCAATTTGGTGAGGTGGCTACAGCAATGGCCATAATGCTGGTGAGGGTATTTGTCAAGGTCAGAGACCTGTGCGACAGGCCAGCCCAGAGAAGGGAGTGTGAGAGCCAGCAAAGTCCAGCCAGGAGGAGACAAGCAAGCATTTTACACAAGGGAGTTCATTTACCAGAGAATCAAGCGAAAGCCATAGTCAGAGTTCCAAAAGCCAAGGGTCAAGAGATCAGTTCAAGGTAGCAGGAACCAGGTGCTGGGAGCAAGGAACAGGCAAGAAGATGGCTTGAAAGAAGTTTGCCACAAGCAAAGGAAAGCTTCCAGGCAGGCAGTTATATAGCCCAAGACACAGGTGTGGCTAGTCACTGCTTCTTAAACTTAATTAAGAAAGCCTCCCTTTGCTCAGCTCTCTTGAGTCTCCACCTTGTTTGTGGGTTGATTGGCACAGGCTCCAAACCATCTTCAGAATCGGATCCCTGTTGCCCTAAAGGAGCAGGCAGAGGAACGTCTGAGCCTGCTTGGTCCACGGCAGCAGGGGGAGCTCTTGAGCTGCAGGACTCATCTCCACCCTGAGCAACAGGGACCAACAGCTGCTGCTCGTCATCAGCAGCTCTGTCAGGGGCTTCAGTTATCACAGTATTAGTTTTTGGTGTTTACAAAAAATGTGGTTAAAAATAGAGAAGGATGACAAATTGAGAAAAAGAGAACTACAGTCCTCACTCCCCATTTGTGAGTTTGACCTTCACAAATTTGATTATTTGTGAAGTACGTATCCCCCCCCCATTTTCCTCCTCCCATTCCCTTGCATTCCTCAACCCAGGCTTGCCAAGCTTGTTTTTAAAAATTGAAGTTTTTTTCCTTTTGGGTGAGCAAAGCCCTCCTCCCATATGCCTGCACATTCTGCTGTATAATGGCAGATGCTGTCTTTGCTCCTACCTCTCCTTTCTCAAGATGGCAACCAGAAGTAGCTAGAACATCAGAATTCCACTCTTCTTCTGAGGGGAAAGTACCAGTAAGCTCTTTATCTTGTCTTTTTTCCTCTCCCAGGTAACACCAGGGCCAGAGGCAAAGGAATGGGAAGGGGAAGTTCCAGAGGGGAATATGGTGGATCAATGGGAGAAGTCATTCATGTTTTTTCTTTTTTTCTTTTTTTAAGTATTTTTATTAAAATTTTCAAGAGAATATAAAACAGGAACATTTCTTTCAAATGTTACCCTATTCATGGTTTTTCTACTTTCACAAGGGTTCTGCACTCAGAACTCTCATAAATGTGGAGGGGCCACTGTGTATTGGATTCAGAATACTCTAATTCCCAGTGATTTAAATGAAGGTGTAGTCTGGATGAGAGTATTCTAGCCAGCATTGTCTTCATTGTTTTCTGTGTTGGGCTATTTACACATTATACATTAGGCTTGTAAAATGGTGTATACTTGTTATTAACTTCATCATCTTTAAGGCTTATATTTATGTAACATGCATATGCAGGTAATCTGTACTGTTCAAGTTTGGAATGTTTCTTTGTGTTTAAAGTACTTCAGAACTGTTGTTATGATGTAAGATTTATTGTATTGGTTAACATTGTCTGTTTCTTTTTGAAAGATGTCCTTTGTCATTGTTTTATCATGGATTCTAATGTAATTGTTGTCTGAGAGAACCCATACAGTCACATATTTTAAGAAGGATCTGTTATCTCAGAGGGCTCATCAACTGCAAGTTCACACTGGATTGTAGCCTTGTCTCAAGATACTGCAGTTAATGACAGATGAGGCACAGAGGTTGGCAGGAAGTCTTACTATATAAACAAAGCCTCCGAGTGTTGGCATTACGCTCTGAGGAGTGAAGAGGCACTTTTATTTTGTATAAATCTGTACTCTAGTGTTGGAAAGTACTGGATTGAAGCTGTTTCTTTGTAAAAACAGTGGCCCCTCCATATATTCAGGGGGTTCCACTCCAGGAACCCATGTAAATAGAAGAATCCATGAATGCTTGCATTCCATGATATACAGTGGTGGTGACATGTACACAGCCTCTTCAGCACATCCACACACACATCACCACCATTTTAGGTACAGGGACGCAACACTTCATATGAGCTGGAAACCACAGATGCAGAAATCACACTGGTAAGGAAGGCCTATTGTATGTGTACTTCGAATATTATTATGATTATGGAGAGTTTTTTTGCCAAAACTTCAGCCTCTTGTCTGGAAGAAATATTGGGCAGCATATGATCTACATTGTCCATTGATGAAGACTACTAGTCGAAATGTGTCTGGCTTCTGTTTAAATGAAGAATCAGATGAGACTGTGGGCATCTTTTTTTCCTCAATGAGTGATTTATATCTTATTAACCTTCTCCCATACTGTCATTTACACCTTGGACTGTGTAATGTTAATTTGAATAATTGATTATTTTAGTGTTTTATTATATTTATTCATACATATATACACATATATTTATATCTGTTATTTCAGTGAGCTAGGTCTTATCCTTTCCTTTTGTCCAGTGAATAAACAATGACAGAGAGTTACATATACAGCTGGCACTCCTTACGCACAGTCTCTGGACATGTGAGTTTCAGTGTCCACAACCACATCATATCCTATACCTAAAAAGGCAGCAATGTGCATGCAGATGCACTGAAGCATCTTTATGCATGTCACCACCATTGAATATAATGGGACATAAGCATTTGTGAATTTCACTGTTTGTTGGGGTCCTTGGAAAAGAACCCCCACCTATACAGAGGGCACCCTATATTAACTATGGTATCCATGTTGAGGTACAGTCTTGAACTAGTTGACATAATAAATAGTGACATCTCAAAGAACAGGACCTTTCTGAATTTAAATCTGAAATAATGTTGGGATTTGGATAGTACTGAATCATTAACATATGCCTAATTCAGACAGCTGCCTTTCAGAAGAGGCCTGGTTGCATTTATTTTTGGGATGGCTTTTTTAAAAAGTTTTCCATTAATATTAAATCTGGATATGGTACATACGCATCCAGTCAAACCAGTAATTGGGAGAATTGGAAAGAAACACTCATGCCAAAACCATTCAAAATAGGTCTTTCCTTTCTTTGTCGAGTACTGCAGGGAGTCCTTTGTACTAAGAAGAGATCATTTCCAATCCCTATTTGTCATTCAACTGTCTTTAATTATTTTCTGGCTTGGGTTTTTAAAAAAATTATTCAGGAATCACTTTGGCTCAGTTGAATGGCCAGTTGTTGCACAGAAACTCATTCATGTACGTTGCTTCATTTAGGGAAAGTGGGAAAGATTCAGCCTAGAGCCTTTTCATACTGCACAATTATAGTACTGTAAGTCCACTTTAACTGCCTTGGTACCATCCTATGAAACCTTGGGGTCTGCTGTTTAGGAATGGTTATTTAAAATTCTTAGTCTGCCTCACCAGACTACAAATCCCAGGACTCCACTGCATGCTGCCATGACATAATAGTTCAGTAATTGGGTGGTGTAAAACAGCCCTTAGAAAGATGAAGCTTTCTGAAAGTTCTAACATTTTAACATACCACAAAATGCTTTATAGGTAGCTGGAGGAGTTTCCAGAAATATAACTAAACTTTTTTTAAAAGATAGATATCTGTCTTTCACATTCAACAAATTTAATGTATTTGTATTTTCTACACATGGTTCAGTTTTGGACACTTTTTTTTTTGCAAGTCTGACTAAAATAATATGAAATAATGATAAGAATGTCACTATGACCTAGTTACATTTCCTGGCTGACACTGCTCAGTGGCAGCAGCTTCTGATGTTACATCATTCCTTTAGGACCATAAGAAAAATCAAAAAGTCTATCATGATTTTGCTACAGTGGCCAACCAGATATTTAAGGGAAGCCTCAGCACTGGGAAGGAACAAATTGCAACAACTGTAATTACCCACAAAGTTTTGCTCTTTCTCAATTTTTCTCTCTTAATGAGAACACGACAAAGTAACATTTCAAAAGCAATGTAACAAAATACCCTCCATTCCACAGATGAAAACCATGACATATGCGGCCAAGCAACATGAGATGGCAAAAGTTACTAATGAAAAAGAACAGACCAGTTAGGAGAAGCTGCAGCAGTTTGCTTTTGCTTGAGCCTACTGGGAACAAGAAGACTTCTCTTCCTCTTCTCCTTTCCCTGCTGCTGAGTTAACTGAGTGCAATCTATTTTTCCATCTTGAGCCCAATTTGCAGCATGCAAAGGAATCTTTGAGACTGAGAGAAAGAAGTTGGTAGCATATCCTTTCTTAGGCTTAACTCTACTTCATCAGATTCATGAAGACTAACATGACTATGTCCTTGAATTCAGTTTGCAGCAACTGAAGCTGAGGACAAAGGGGGAAAGTGGGAGCAGGAGAGAGAAACTTTGTTGTTGTTGTTGTTGTTGTGTGCCTTTAAGTTGTTTCCAACTTATGGAGACCCTAAGATACCCCTATCGTGGGGTTTTCTGGGCCTGAGAGTATGTTATACCTACTGAAGTGTTCAACATTTTAAAAACATCAATTTCAGTCACATCCAAATTTCAGTATTTAGAGAGGAGCTGCCAGCCCGTGTAGCCATGGTGGGCATCAACAGCAGAAAATTGGGTGAAGATGCACAAAAAAAATTGCTCACTCCATTTTACAATTGCTTTTGTGTCAGTTTAAGGCATTTTAGAAACATTTTGACAGGAATGTTTCAAGTTTTATGTCAATCACTTATCTCAAGAGGTTTTAATTTAATAATGGCAGAGAAAAAAGACACTCACTCTTAAGTTGCAGTTCAGAGGAAAGATTTTCTTCCCCAAAAAACAACCTTGGGGATTCATGCATGCAATGGGCCACATTTCTCCCATTTCTGGTGGGAATACAGCAAACAGACACATTGTCTTCCTTAGGGAGTTCTTATAAAATACAAGATCTTCTTCCACAGATTCCATTTCACTGGAGGCAAATAATGTTCGCACCAGACTTGAGACATCAGATCTATCTCAAGTTATTCTCTTTCCTGAGGAAACAGTCAAGCTCCTTCCATGTATAGAAGTGACTGGAACATCAACTGAAACTTATTTCATAACAGATATCAGGTGTAATGTCTTCTTGAGTACCTGACAGCAATTTAGGGAATGCTGGAGAGAACTCACATAGCTCTGTCCTCTATGGGAGTGGTTAGAGAGGTTGGGGAGAAGGTGGCTGGAGGCTGCCATTGCACTCCTCCAGTATCTGTTGCTTGAAACAGTTGCCTTGCTGTGCTAATGGTAGGTTTAAGCTTCCCTTGACACTCAGAAGTGTAGCCCCAACTAAAAGAGATGTCACAGTCAATGTAACAGTTCTCTGATAACATATATTAAATAAATGCTACAACTCACAGTTATTGAATTCATTAGCAGAAGCATCCAAAACAAGCTTATGAAATAGTTTAGGCTGAGAAACAATGACTATTAGAGTAAGGTCACCTAGAAAATGTAAGTGTGCAAGAGAACTGGGTCTCCCCAAGTTAAGTTCAGCTCTCAAGAACCTTCAGCTATGTTTGAATATAATGCAACTGCAAGTGGAATTGTCAAATGAAAGTTGCTCCAGTGTCTCCATAATTTCAGTTGCCCTTTTCTTCACATTTTCCACTCTACAATATTCTTTTTGAAGTATGGTGACCAGTAACATACCTAACGCATAGATGGAGAAAAATTTCTCAAATAAGTAAGAAATGGCAGAATTATATCAAATAAAATAGACCAATTTTTAAAACTTCTTTCAAAAGATTCTTTTCTAAAAAAAAAAAAAAAAGGAAAGTAGGGGGTCCAAGCTCTAGTAATGGCCATTTCCGTACTAGACTCTTATAGTGCTGTTATTCCACTTTCAACATCCTATGGAATCCTGGGGTTTGCAGTTTAGGGAGGGGCTAGAGGCCTAGCTACATAGCAGAGGTGCTAAAATGAAATGAAAATGAAATCAAACGAAAATGAAAAAAACACTTTACTGAATTGTGAGGATTTATAACAGGGCATTAGCAAGACTGCCCAATGTGCATTAGGACAGATGCAATGCTCATCAAGACCAATGTACACCAGTCCTGTTGGGCATCCAGCAGCAATGTGCATTGGGCATTTTGCTGGTTCTGGTACATAGTAACATAACAGCATCCCTCTACAGCATATGGGCATTACATAACTGCACAGTTCTAATTCCCACATACATGTCTACTTACGAAGTCTCCAATGAGATTTTGGTAATCACTTGTAAGAAAGGTCTCAGGTGAGTAAAAAGCACAAGTAGTAAAAAAAAAAAAAAAATAAAAATCCAAGGATCTGAACAAATGTCTGTAGAGCGTTTGTAGCCTGTAATTCCAAAACTTTGAAGTTGTGTGCTTTCAATCAGTATCTGGCTGGTGTCCTACATGTGTTTGCCAGTGAAGCATAAAAAAAGAAAGGAAAAGAAAAGAACTACTAAAAGCAAGCTTATTCACCCAGAATTGGGTTGGGCTCCAAAGAAGGGCCATGGATATACAGGAGAGACTGCCTACTCAACAAAAGTTTAATGTGCTCCACTGCATATCCTTCTCAAGAAAAGAAGAGTCACTTTCTATCCTACTCAGATTTCTTTTCCTTTGATCTCTCATCATTTTACCAGAGCAGTAAACAGTCAATATAGTGTCCAAAATCAGGGAGCCTGGAGTTGGTTTGATGCTGTAAGACTTTCTTTACTCTCTAAATGATTTGGCTTATTGAAAAGATTGGGAAATGTCACCATCTACCTACAAGTATCTGGCTACTCACATATTGTTTAGGAAGCTAATTTCCAGTTAGATAGTTTTCAGCTGTGTGGTTGATATAATGAGTTGCCTACCATGCTTGAGGAATACAGAGCACATTATCCATGTCTACAGTATGTGAATCCAGATCAGTTTACCTTCATCACGCATCATCTGACTGAGGGACAACACTCCAGCAGTAACTAGTATCATGATGGAATCTGGGCAACGAAGTTTCTCAGATTGTCAGTCCATCCCATCCCATCCCATCCCATCCCACAATCTATGAAAACCAAATGTTGCCACTAAACCACATCCTTGTCTATCTATGCTAATGTAGATAATCTGTATCCTTCTAGTTTTTATTGGTCAGTAACTTCCATCATCTCTTCCCAGCATAGCCAATGGTGAAAAACGATGGGAGTTGTAGTTCAGTAACATCTTGAGGGCAACATTTCGTCCATGCCAATCTATACGAGGCTACATTCTCATGATTTAAGCAGGGATACTACAATCACATATTGTTTCACCAAGGCAGTATCTTAAAATACAGGCTGAAATGGTAAAGTACTCAAGCTAATGACATTGCAAGTGGTACCAAAGTTAATCCTACTATATTCCAGCCCATTTCCTTTTCTATGTTAATCTTGCTATTTAAAATGAGGAGGGGAGGGAGGAGAAAGAGAGAGATCCAAAACAATTCAGCCTGAATTCAGTCAACCCAGCTATTTATGCTGAGAGGAAATGTCTTTGCATTTCAGGAAGTTTAAAGTTCTTCTACTGTTAACGATAGAGACCACAGGTGAACAGAATCACAACAATTTAATCTGACAATCTAAATATAAATGACTCATGTTTGTAACAAGTCTGGAACATATTTAGCACTGTAACTATGTATTTTTGATCTTTATTAATGTTTCTATCAAATGCAATTAAGGAATTTAGGATGGACCAAGATTTGCTCAGATCTGGGCTTTGTGCCTGTCTGTCTCAGCAAGTTTTGTTTTTTCTTTCAGTATAGCATCAAAGCAATTCAAGACAATTGGGTGTTCAAGTCCAGTGGATTAAAATTCTTGGTAGTGGCAGTCACAACACAAAGAAAATAAGAAGAAGAACGAATAAAATGGGGCATTAAAAAGAGTATGATGCTGAAAATAGTCTATAGTCAAAGCTATCACATTGTAATATATGGGGGAAAAACTAACTAACAACACTTGGGTAAAAGGAAAACCGTTTTTTTTTTTTCCTGTTACATATGTGGTTTTTTGCAAGTAAGGTTTCATGTTCATACAGCAGGGTAGTTAGATCCTATTGGCCATTTTTACCATAAAAATGAAAGCAATTGTTTGAAGTATAACCCTTTTCCTGGGTAAGTTGGCACAGCTGCTTCATTTTGATACACTGTCCTGAAAACCAGTTTTTTTTCCCTTGCAGTTCCAGATAACTGGTGCAATCTCCATAGCAGAGATCCATAGCCAAGAAATAGGGTAGAACAGCACAACTTATCATATGAGATATGTAACAAACAAACAAGAAACACAGCAAATTCAGCACTACTGCTGACATTGAGATAAGGGCAGATCTCCTCCCTGGTACTAAACTGCCTATTGCTATATGCCTTAGTCAAGCTACCAGTGGAGGGTTCCCACAATAACAATATCTATGATCCCTTCATAGCAATCCAGAATTTTCTGTATAAAGAAAATTGGACACAAGAACCTTGCTTACATATGGTTGGGGAATCATAGCTCAGTAATAGGCTAGCACATATATAATTTGTATGTGGAAGATGGGCAGTTGAAAGAATGTCAGGTCAGTTTTGCTTTCCCCAATATCCTCCTAATAACATGTAGTGTCTTAAGGTTTGGTTTCATATAATTCGTTGTAACTCATCATGCACTATCATTCCAAGTTATGTGCTGTTTGTTGCCATGTAGTACATATAGTCTTTGCTGCTTGATGTCATATAAAAGGGACTGGATGATGGAAACTGAACGAGAAAACCAGTGTTTTGGGAATGTGGGTATGTTGATATAATGAACCATGATAAGGAGGAGAGCCACAAGGGGGGGGGGCACAAGATCAGGACTCTTATGGGTGGAAAGCCAGGCTGGGAAAAGGAGTTGTTGTATTAGCTGGCAAATAAGGGCTTCATGTGTGTACATTTATCATGTTACTGCTCATAAGACACTTTGATTCTAATAGAGTTTTCAGTCTTGGCAATGGCTAGAATGTGCAACTGTTACCCCATTGTTTCCTCAAAAAAGTTTTGCAAACTTTTAAACCTATTTTCTGGGAATAGAGTTATCCTGTACATGACAAAGGATCAGGTAGGTAGATTTTTGTCTAAGACTTAGGGGAGCACTGGTCTAGAAGCACAGATTGTCTTATCTAATATTTGACTATGTTCCTATGCTTCTAAGACTGATTTGAAACTGACACACATTTGCCATTCTCTAAAGATCTGCTCTTTTTCAAGAAATCTTGGAATATAATCCCATTTTGATGATTTTTCATCTAGGTATATTTGTAGTTAAGAACAATGTGTTTGAACTGCTGCATATGATATTAGGTTCTACAGCCATAAATTATCATACTCAAAAGTATTCTAAGATGTATACTGGATAAAGTTTTAATAAAACCTGGAAATTATAAGCAACTACAGTCAAAGGTTCATAAAGAGTTTACCCAAATATCAGGAAGTATAGAAAGAGGAGGAAGATGCATAAGAGAAGCCAACCAAATTGTGACATTTTGATTCAATCTGTGATCAAAGCAAGGCTTCATGGACCAGCGCCTTCCCCAGGATTGTTCCATACTTAAAGAACTCTGTCCACAGAAGCCTGACAGGCAAGGACTGTTCTTATCTTTAGTTCAGACTTTAGTCTTTTAGTTCAAAAGATAAAAATCCCAAAAGAAAAATGATAAAATACATATTGGTGGATTAGCAGTGCTATTGGCCAACTCAGAGGTCACAACATAGTGTGCCACCATTCCAATTCTTCAGAACTCTTCATCAGGCTAAACAGAATGGAAGTATAAAATGGGAAAAGAGGGGGAAAGTGGCTGGTGTAATACCAACAGAGTGAAAAGCTCAGGTAGCACAGTTGCACTGAATTTGTGCACAGGACTGAGCATACAACTCTTGCACAACTGGTCGTGGAATAGAAAACTGGACCCCTCCATTACACTAACCCTAGAAATTTATTTCTGTTAATGCAGGGGTGGGCAAATGCCAGGGCATGGGCCTGCAGCAGCTACCTTGAATGGCTTTTTACCTTTCCCATCCCACCCTTAATTTGGGAGTCCATAATATTTTGGGCCAAACCACAGGTGCTAGTGTGCCCTGACCTCCAGGGGGTGCTATGGGCCATTTTTAATCAATAAATTTCAATCAACCAATTTTGTTGCTGCTTTAATTCATTATAAGTATTTAAACCAGCCTTTATTTTAGATGTAAGCCAACTTGACTTAATAAACAAACACAAATGTCAATGCTTTAAAAGTGATTAAACTACATCTTATTCTAGTAGCCATGTCAGGAAGGAAAAAAAATATTATGAGCACAGAGTTAAGATTGTATAAAAAGTCATCTTTATTTCCAAGACAGCATCTTGATTTTTATCCAACCTATTAAGTCATAAACATTCATGCTGGATTATTTTAGCTTTAAAATGATTGGCAAGCTTATAGAACACCACAGCCTCTGATGTCAATGGAACATTACTGCAACACAAATAAAACATGTTTTATTGGCTGAGTAAGACTTAGCCAGCATTGTGTAGTGGTTTGAGCACTGGACTATAACCCTGGAGACCAAGTTTCAATTCCCCGTTTTGCCTTGGAAACTCACTGGGTGACTTTGGGTGTGTCACACAGTCTCAGCTCCAGAAAACTTCATGATAGGGTCACCTTAGGGTCACCATAAGTCGGAAATGACTTGAACACACTCAGCAACAACAAGTCTTAGGACTGTACAATTGATTCCAGTGAAGTCAATAGAAATCAAAATTTTCCCCTCTTAGTTCCCTTGACCGATGTGGTCGTTAAAGTGAGAAAGTTTCATTTTAAACTGTCATATTAGTCCCTACAAATGTTGGTTTGAATTCTCTTTGATGTGCACTACCACTCATCACCATCATTATCACAAAAAAAGTAGTATTCAAATGGTCTCTTTCAAGGCATGAGCTCTTTCGCTTTAGACCAGGACTGGACAACTGCAGAAGTTCGAAGACCAAATTTTGTCTCCCACTTTCCTATTACTGGCCACAGGCCTGATGACACCACTCAAATTTAGCTGTGCAGGCACAATCAGAAGTGATTCGCACCACCGCCACTTCTGATTGTCTCCTACTCTAATTTTCCACAAGAACAAGGTACATGATGGGGCAGGCATCTTACAGGGGAATTATCCCAATTAATCTTCCAGAAGGATTCTGGGAGACCAATTCTCCTCCAAAACAAGGTCCATGTTTCTCATGCATCTTGTTTTAGTGCAAAGTTGCTGGGGTTGTTTAGACTGCTATGCCACAAAACCACAAAAATGGCTAGAAGACCATATATATCTCACAGGCTACATGTTGCCAAATTCCACACTTTGACAATAGGCATATCCCTGGACATTCAGAGTCCACTTTATACACTTTATTTGACAATAACCAATGAGACAGATAGCCTGCCTCACACTCTATCAGGCTGTTGTCCTTAAGATGCCATACTGGATTTACAAGGGACACCCACAACCCTGCAGCCTGTTATATCACTTGCAGAAACAGGAGCCATGTTTCAACACCAAATGGTAAGCCTTAGTAATACTGAAAAGAGATACAACAAATAATTCCAAAAGTCATTAAATGCTATAATTTCAGTTTCATGTCATCTTTTTTCATTTTCATTTCCTGAATTCCAAAATGAACTCTGATGCTTTTGATATGAAAGAGCTTGGAAATGTCCAGGGTTCTTGCTGACCAGAGGATTCTGGGTCTTAAGAATACAATTAGTAATTTTAGCAAACTCTGGTCAAAACACATATGACAAATTATGGAAATAAGAAGACCACTTGACACTAGAGTGTCATCTCCATGCACTCAATATGTATATATTTATATATTCTCCAAAGTACTTGACCATGTGATTCAATAATTAAAGGCATTAAGCTACCAATGTTATCTAGATTTTTACTTTTTGTCACCCAAGAAACATTTGGAGGCAGACAAGCCAGGATGTTCTGGTCTAAAGCCAGGAGAGGGGACAGCAGTTTGCTTGTTCCCATAGCTACTGGGAAGGACAAGAATCCTTCCTCTCCTCTCAACTTCCTGCTAAGTTAACTGAGTACAAACCACTTTTGCACTTCGAACTCTATTTGCAGTAACTGAAGTAAGCCAAGGACAAAAGGAGAATATAAGAAGAGGAGGGGCGAACTAAGACATTTTAAAAGCAGATAAGAATGTAGGATGGCAGAGCAGAACAGTTGGAGGGCATGCCAGCCAAGAGTAGCCATTACCCAGCTACAGTGGAGTGGTGGCCCTGGGATAATCTGGGTAGTATTTGTTGTTTAAACTTTGGAGTGTGATTCTTCCTCTTGATGCAAGGGGAAGCTGGACCCCATTAGCTAAAGGACTGGAATGCTGTCTCTGCTGCAGACAGCCTTCTGCACCATTTATCACCAAAAAAACTTTTCTCATAGTAGTGATGTATGTCAGTGTTGGGTACCAAACAAACTCTTAGGAAGCTTGGAATTGCAGCCAGTTCCAGCTCAGATTACCTGCTCAATTTTCTGTTCAAAACCAGACAATGTTGCTGATAAGGTTCTTAGTCTTAGAAAAAGAATCAAATGTTTCTCCATTTCAGCCCAAGAAAAGGGGAAATGGGAGATGTTGAGTGTGTGTTTTATATAAATACCACACAATTGAAGCTGGATTTAAGCACATTATTTGCAAAAGTGCCATCAAAATTACATTCATGGTATAGAGAAGCTATCATCCCCATTCTCTTTTTTATGCTGATAGACTTCCTTCTTATGTGTTTGTTAGAAATTTGTAGCCATCCAAGCTGTGCTGATGACTTTAAAAGTATTCTTTCATAATAAAACAATGGCCCTTTCAGAACTACATGAATTCTTTTCTCAGTAGGTAACAGGATTTCTGCTTATCCAGCCTATTTGCAACATTAAAATGCATTCAGTGAAAGCTGAAATGAAATGAAATTGTATATTGTAGTGCTGCTGCAGAACATAGTAATTCATCTCTAGAGGGCTAGACTGAACGGCTCACATTACTGGCAGGTGCTCCAGAGTGTGCATTGGCTTCTTATAGCATTCCAGGAAGAACTTGATGCTGGTCATAACCAATAATACCCTAAAGAAATTAAGTGCTACATATCTTGAATGTTAACTCCTTCCTGATCATTGTGGATGGAGAAACCATCTATTTCAGGTCTAGGTCAATCTTACATCTTAAGTCTGGTCCGTTCGATCTCCACATTATTTGATGGGTGAAGGGAGTGAAAAATGCCACACTTTTTAAAATATGCTTGTTGTATGCTATTTTCCCCAAATTTTACACATTTTGTATGCAATATTTGCATACAAATACACAAATAAGTTGCTCTGTTAGCAATATTTGAGATAAGACTTGCATTCCAAAACAAGTGTATTCTGATCCATGTTATTAATCTGTGAAGTACGAATTAAATTGGTTTATTTTAAATGAGGACCAAACAAATTTCTGCCTTACTCCTACCCATAACAATCTATAATATGAAAGCAAAAACTTATTAACTATAATTTCTGCGCATCATGTGGGCACGCTACTGGAACAGCTGGGAGCTGACATTCAACAAATTCACTTTTTCAAGCTCTAGACTGTGAACAATAAGGGCACATAAAGACACACTGACCAAGATCTAATTATGGCTATGGAAGAGGAGGTGTTAGTGGCCAAGGAAAAGAGAGCAACAGGTGCTGTGAGAACTGCGGGATGACAGCAAAAGCCATCCCTGCCAGCAGATTAAGCTGCCATGTTAATTCACAGCTTTCTCTTCTGACAGAGATGGCTTTCAATGCCATTCTCCAGCCTTACTACAGCATGCTTAGAAAAGGACTCACACCAGCAGAAGTGTGACTTCCACTAGTAGAAGACACCAACAGGACTGCAGACATTTCAAGCAGCTGCTAACCACATTTATGAAACACATTTAAAAGCTGTGGAGAAAAGGAGGCCCTGCAACCATCCATTTTAAATACTTAAGGGCCAAGAGGTTTCAAGGATTTCTCTTTCCCCGGGGACAACTCAAATTACTGAATTCATTTCACCAAGTCAGACTAGGAAAAGCAAGAGGAGCAAAATGAGTAGGGCTGCAAATTTCACTGATCTTTGACCACTTCCACTTCTTATTTTGCTTTATTTCATTTTTGGCATTTCAGTGTTGGGTTCTGGAAGTGAAAATTGGGTCTCAGGCCCTTTGAAGATTCCTATTCCTGAGACAGAAGATTGTTACATACTACCTGCTGCTTTGGATAGAGCTGTATCAGGAGACAATGTACAGAACTGTTTTTATCTTTCATGGTTAAATTGGTCCCACCACCTCTCCAGAAAAGTCATCTAACTCAAAATATATTGAGTCTCAATAACCATTTCAAGTCCCCCCCACCTTTGAGACTTCTCACCATTCCTGCACTTGTTCACTTTCTTTCTTCTTAATAGCAATAAACCGAACTGTTTCCCATAATGGAGTATAGTTTTTTTATATATATATATGGCCTGAAACAGACATGGCCAATTTGTGGTCCAAGGGCTACTGGCATTTCGTCAGCTAATTTCATAGAACCTTTGCCTGAATTTTGAAAAACCCTTGCAAGCCATGAGTTCAGACTACCAATTGCATGTAATACATATGCAAACAGCAAAAAGTATGGAAGAAACATAGGTCCTATGATTCTCTTCATCTCCTTCATTAGAACTAAGACACAGTCTGTCTGGTACTTGCAAAGATCGTATCTGCTCAGACTCCATGTAAATCCACAACTAAAATTCAATGGTCTATTCTGTTTTTGATTTAACTAATTTCCATGGAAAATTCATCTGTATTTTTGAATGTCATCCAGCTTGACGTATACTGTTACTCCCTCAGTATTGTCATTTGGTTGCTACAGCTGGTGTTCCCAGAATTTTGTTTAGCAAGGCATGCTTTGCTTACAAGTGCTTTGCATCACAGGTTTTGTAGTCTTAATGCTAGTTCAGTGTAAAAAACTTAAAATGTTACAGGAATGCTGATATGTGACACAAATATGAGAGTGTGTCTGTTATGAAATTTCATTGTATACATTCAAGTAAATGCTATGACTCAAAGAATGGTTACCTCTATTTGCATATAATATGGTAATGATGGTAATAAAATAGTTGAAAGTATTGTTTTGCACATGGTTCCAAGGAAGGAAAGAAGAGGAAACTGAATACTTGCTGTTTTGCTCTACTCTCCACCACTGATTTTTAATCAATAAGAAACAATACATTTTAGCTCAAATGTGCCAGAAAACTTTGCTTTACATTGCAAGAAGTAAGAATTTGGCATAACATTCTACAAAAGTATTATCTCACACACCCGCCCTACATGTGTGAAACAAAAGAATCCTAGGTCTGAAATAAGATGTCATGAAATAGCAGCTAATTACATGTCATTTTTGGACTTTTCATACATACAGAGATGTGCTTGGAGCATTTTCCATCTCAAGAGCCCAGATATTTGCCTAGCTAAGATACTATATCTCTTGGTTGCTGTGGATGTTTGTTGCTCCACCTCAGGCAGCAAAATGTCTTGGGTCAGCCCTGGTCAGTGAAAATCTGCAGGCCATATACATTAATCCTACAGGAAGATTTCTTGTGTTTTCTTGATTGGGAAAAAAAACTACAGGAAATATTTATTTTGTATTCATGAATATCTCTGCAGGAAATATGTATTAACTCTTTACAGGTGTACTACCTATGGAAAAATATTCATAAACATTTGAATCCTAGATGCATAGGAGGCTTCTAGTGTCAGAAAACACTTAGAAGGAGAATTCTGGATGGACAAGAATCTTAGCCATTTGGCAGTCATTCCATGTGAAAAGACACATATGGGTATTTTTTTTTTTTATGCAGAAAGTGGAATTTTCTGCACTGAAATGTTATCTTCTACGCAGAAATCTCAGTACAGAAAACTGATTTTCTGCATGGAACAGAACATTTCTATACAGCAAATGCTGTTTTCAGCATAAAAACAATTGACGTGGATTTTTAACAGACTGAATCGAGAACTGCAAATAGTCCTCAAAAACAGCACAATTTTCAAGAACCTTCTTGAGCAGGGAGGAAAACAGTTACATTATTCATTTTTGCCCGTGAGAACAAAATCTGTGAAGATTTACATCCCTCTTCTACATGAATGTCCTTCTTTTACACAATATGCCTAGGCAAATTTATGTATTTCATATTTGGTATCACATATTCCAAGGATGAGTCTATGTCAGTCAGCCTTTATATTATTATGATCTTTCCAGGTCAATTTAAGCCATAATCAAGTAGATGGTTGCCCAAAGGACTCAAACTAGGGCATATTTGGAGACTGGGCCATACACTTCATATTTTCAACTCCTAGTCCCCAAAATAACTATTTGGTGGTGGTTGTTATGTGCCTTCAAGTCATTTCTATCTTATGATGATCCTAAGGTGAACCTATCATGGGGTTTTCTAGGGTTGAAAGTGTGTGATGCAGTCAAGGTTACCCAGTGGGTTTCCATGGCCAAGCGGGGAATTGAACTCTGGTCTCCAGGATCATAGTTCAATGTTCAAACTACTACACCTTGCTGGCTCTTGCCCAAAATTACTATGTCTGATTTTTAAGATATATATCCAATAGCAACACGTCTGATATGTATTCTGTCTACCAGTGGGAGCTGGTGGCTTCTGTTTTAGTGGAGCTGTGAATCCATTCCAGATTTTAGTCTGCATTTTAAGGGAGCTAGCGAAAGCACTAACCTATTTTGGCAGAGGGTTCAGCACCATGAATAGCTCCTTTAAAGTTTGGATGAAAACCCAGAGTCACTGTTCCACTGACTGGAAAGCCACCAGCTATCATTACTGTATACCGGAAGGAAGGAAGGAAGGAAGGGGAAGGAAGGAAGGAAGGAAGGAAGGAAGGAAGGAAGGAAAAGTTGCACTCTCAGAATAATTTTCTTTAGGGTTTTTTGTCTAAGATTCCACTGACAAGTAGTACAACAGTGGAATCAGAAAGCTTAGGTCTCAAATTATGAGCTTTGATAAGACATTTTTTGAAAGACATCTCCCAGAATTTCCTAGCCAGAATGTCCACTGGGAGTTGCAATCCAAAAAGAAGTAACTTTCCAAGCTCTTCTACCATACAGTCATCTTTTTCCTATGCCTGGACAAATGTTAACACTACTATTTATACTTCTTATCTCAGAAAACAGTGTATTTATAGGAATTCAGATGATGTCTCTATAAAGCCAAAGAACTTATGAGGAGAGTCATAGCCTATATGGTTTTACCCACCCCTCTGATCCATGTTTACAGATTACAGGAAAAATGGTTTCATGTGAGCACTTCCCCTATGATATATGATCTCCCTACACATCCCAAACATAGCATCAGCAGGAGACAGTGCCGTGAAGGATGATGGCAGTAGGGGGCAGTGGCAGGCAGCATAAACATGTGACTCTCTCATGAATTCCTTGAATTTGTATGTATGTAAGAGGTCATCTGAACCTGCCCCCACCCCATCATCATATAATTATTTAATGAAAGAGGAAGCAGTGTATTTTGGCTCCTCAGCAAAGAAATGAAGCTCAAAATCTGGTCATGCATACAATTCTCTGCACTGACACATGCATTGAGAGAAATATAGCAATCACCAACAGAGTTCCATCTAAGCTAGGGGAAAAAATCATTTTCTTGCTAATCAATTCATACCACCAAGGCTGTTCTTATGGTAGATTTTTGTATCAGTTCAGATTGTGGGCTGCATTGCAAAGGTTAGATTTAGGTCACCCACATCTAGAAATGAGCAAACTCTGTCAAGCTCAGTTTGGCTCATGTTCTCATTTTCCAGTGTTGTGTTCATTCTGTCTTGTTTCTGTGAGTTTATAAAGACTTTAATATATGCCTTTATCAAATGTGAAACTTTTGAAGCAATTTTCCAATGAATAAAGCATTTTGGTTCATTTTCAAATTGTATACATTTCGTATCATTTCAAAAAAATCATATTCTTGCATACTATTCCAAAACTATGCATTTTGTAACGCCTAACTCCCCTTTAACTTTTTTCCAAATTGCACACAAATTTTGAAAGAGTAAAAAGTTTGTGGTCTACATGGATTCCAGTTCATGATTAGTTCCTGCAAGTTTGAAAATGGTGTATATGAACAAATTTCAAACCCATCCCACTTTTCATCATGTTTTGGATCCTGTAGATTCATGGATTTGAAGTGGTTGAACAGATTAGTTACCATGATGTGTTCCAGTCCCTTAGAATCCACAAAGTTAGTAATTGGCTATCTTCCAAGAACACATGCATTTACAAGCTCTCTGAAAACATTGTGCTAGTGTTATGCATTTGGTGCCAAATGTTTGGCAATAAAAGGTTGAAAGTCTGGACAGTAATTTCACACACATCTGAAAAAAATCAAGATTCCATTCTTAGAAAACCTGGATTAAACAGGATACTGAGATATCTGGAAGTCTTTCATGCTCTTTCCTGTCCCTCCACCCCCATTTATCATGTGTGTGTCCAGTGTTTCAACATCTGCACTACTGATATCTCTTCTCATTTTATTCTGGGGAAAACCATAATTGAAGATCAATGGCCTACATGGATAGTATTATAAACTGAATTTGTATTCACTGGCAATAGACCATATAATTTAAAAAGAAAAGGGAAAATCAAAAGTGTATCATTCTCTGCACTATTGATGTTCTTATAATATCAGTTGAACATGTAGAGTACATGGTTCATGTGGCTCAATTCTATGACTTTCACTGGAGTGGTGAAGTATTGTGGGTATGGGAATACACCACGTGATCCATCCATCCCATATGTTTCCCAGATTTAGATACTGCTGCCAAAAAGAAACAGCAGCTGGTTCTTTCCCAGAGCAATGCCCTCCACAAAAAAAAAGGCCAAGAAAGGGAATCCAGAAAAGACCCCATCAACACAGAAGCTGAAAGTTGTCTTTCCCAGGATTCTCTTGCTTTGCTATGTTCAGGAAAAGAAATGTTTCCATGTGTGTTTGGGGGGCACACAGGAACAAATGGTTCCCATGTGTGCTTCATGTTGAATTCCATATGTTGAAATGCCATTTTTCTTTAATCCCTTCTATCTTTCTCTCCATGTTTGTTCTGACTCTACTTATATCAGTTTTAATTATCAGTCCTGTAAGAGACATGGATCCATATGTATTTCACAACAGCAATTGCCCTGAATTGTCAAAGTAGGGTTGGGTGTCAATATAAGCGCAGAATATATGTTCAGAGAGAATTTATGAAATGGCCCCAAGACTGCATTTATGTGAGTGTATAAAAACAGCATGGTTCACCATGAAGATGTGACTATTGTATGCTAAGGCAGCAATCCCATACACACTTACCAAGGAGGAATTATTGGATTCAGCAGCACTTAACATCATTGCCTAGGACTGCACTGTAAATTAGCTTGTTTTGGAGACTTATTAGGAGACCACTGATTAAGATCTACCATTGTCAGAGTATTGCACTAAGCCTGGGAAGGCCAAGCTTCAAGAACTTACTTGGGCTGCTGACAGTCACAAGTTAAGCAATCCCACAGAGCTGTTGTGAAGATAAAAATGCGAAGGAGGACCATGTATGCTACCTTAAGCTCAATGAAGGGAAGACAAAATACAAATGCAACATGCAAATACTATGGCAGAAGCTTTTGTGAAGAAGAGCCTACTTAATTAGGTCCAGAGGAGGTATTCATTAGGTACAGAAGATTTGGGCCTTTCCACACTACACTTTTATACTGGTATTATCCCACCTTCAACATCCTATGGAATCCTGGGGTTTGCAGTTTAAGGAGGGTCATTTACAATTCTCAGCCAGAGAGATCTTTGGCCCCAGTAAACTACAAACCCCAGAATTCCACAGGATGTTGAAAGTGGAATAATAGCACTATAACAGTGTAGGGCAGAAATGGCCTTGGTGATAACCCACTACAAACATACATTGGCTTTATATGAGTTTATTTACTTATTGCACTTGTAATTTACCCAATAAAAAAGGTAAGACTAGATAAAGCTAAATAAAATAAATTTTAAAAATTTAATAAAGGTGAGATAATAACAATACCAAAGAGCACCAAAAATATATATTTTTAAAAAAAACAGCCATAAAACTATAATTCGTTATAACTGGGGAGGAAATGAATGGTCTTTCCCAGATACTGAGAAGACAACACTGTAGTTTCTGAGTGAGCTCCTAGATTCATTTAGTACAGTATTTATAAGCTATGCCATATTCATGAAAGAGATTGCCTTCATTCAGAATATCTGCATTTCAGAACAGGGCCTGTGGAAGTGACAAGGTTGCTTATGCCACAGCACAAATCTCTATGTCAAGTGTTCTAGGAAGGCAGCAATGGAGTTATTCAGCACATGCAAAGTAGTACAGTGGTTTCAAAAGCCATTGGCCTAGGTCATTGCAAAAGAAAAAGGAAATGGCATAGTATGGTAATATGAAACCAGGTAGTTTTCCTTTCTACTCCCCAAGTCCTAAACTTCAGAAAGGAGTGCAGGACTAAATGAACTTCTACTTACCATATATTCCATGTTAGATGCAGGTGGGAAGACTTTCCCTCGCACTTGATTGTGATAATCCAGAATGGCAATCATGTCATTCTGTGAAATGTATCGTTTCCTTCTGGCCTTGGGGAGGCTTGTTGAATCCAGCTGAGTGTTCAAAGCTGCTTCAGCCGTGGTGTCATTATTGGCTGATAGGAACACGTCAGTGGAATTGAGTAACTCTACTGCACTTGTGTCACAGAAAATGGAAATTAAGAGGGCACCACCAATGGCAGAAATTGCTATCATTTTGGGGCCTATGTAGAGAAAGAACACTACTTTAAGCCAGCAATTTTAGAAGAAGATCTGTGAAGGATAAAAAAAAAAAAATTAAGAACATAACTGCGATGAATGAACTTGAATTTCTTTTTCTTCACATCCTCTGTCATTCACCCAAGTTTGTAAGAAACAAATGTCAAAATAGGATGTTTCCAGAGGATCAAATAAAACATTACTATATCTCAGATCACCTAGCAACAGTACATATACAATTGCCCTGTGACATACAACTGAATTTATTCAAACTGACCCTCTTAATACAACTGAAGAAGCTGCAAAGAACATCTAATAGGCTGAAGATTAAAAAAAAAGATAAAATCCATGCTGGTTGTTAATGAATAGGTTCTGTAGTCATTCTAGCTTAACAAAAATTCAAAAGCAAATCAGCAGACAAGAAACATGGGAAGATATGGAAAGAGAGCTATCTCACTTGTACAGTTTAAAATGAGCCCAGCAAAATAGGATGTGTATTAATAAAAATGCATGCAAAGCAAACTGAGCTCAATGGCTTACCTCTTTGCAGAACCAAAAAGCCTAGAGTATTGTTCTTCCAAGTTAAACAGCACTTTTCTGTGTGCTAGTGCGAACCCTTGGAAAGAGGAGTGTGTCTTATTACAAACTCTCAAAGGAAGGGAGTGAAAGTAAGAGAGAGAGAGAGATCTGGGGGAAAAAAACTGCAAGCTTTCTAGCTGCTGGCTACAGGAGCTGCTAACAGCTTTTATATGTTACAGTAAGCTACAAAGGGTAACTCATTCCAAGAGTCTTTTGCACAGCTCAGATGAAAGGGGGTGGGGTTTTTCACAGAAAACACAGTGATTGGGTGCCATCTGTTTCTTACTGTAGGATATTAGAGATATTTTTTCACACCCCCTTCTCCTAGACTATGAAGAGGCAAGAAGACAAGCCTTCCTTCCCCCAGTTTTATTTTTTAAAGTTAACATTCAGTTTGGTTTCTCTGTGCTGATAACTATGTACATAAGAATACCTAACCACACATACACACGTACATAATCAGCAGATGTCTTCACATAGGGAAATTGTGGGATATGCAACCAGTAGCTTGAAGCAAAAAGAGAACCATTCCATAGATCAGTCACCACCACTGACTGAAGCTGACACTTGAGGCATGGCCACTAATAGTTTATTTGCATTGATGCAACTCTGAAAGAGGAATTAACTTGGGAAAAAGGCTGGTCACCTGAATGCCTGCCTACAGACAGCTACAGAAGCTGCTTGACTTGAAAGCGAAAAGGGGGGTCAGGGATACATCTGGTTCCCATTTAGCTGAATAGAATTGGAATTATTTAAGCAGGGAATAGTTCAGGCACTTATACAGCAAAAGCTGAGGGCATAACACCAGGTCTATGAAGAATGCAGCAGCAGCAGTAAGGGCCGCCAATGACCCAGAGCCAGCAATCCCATATTATGGGGTTACAGATTGGAGCGCCTTCAGTATTAGGCTGAAGCAGTGCCAAGTCTGGGAGGCCTGAGGAAATCTTCAAGAGCAGGCCCCTCGAACATTCAATAAAAATATTTTGTGATGTCAGTGGAATGAGGCTATTTACAGGAGAAACCATCTGAAGCAAGAGAGAAAAGGCCCCAGGTTATCACAGCATACAAACAGAATCTCCTAACACAGTGGTTCTCAACCTGGGGGTCGGGACCCCTTTGGGGGTCGAACAACCATTTCACAAGGGTCACCGCTCCTCAATCCTGCTCCCCCTTTAAAAGAAGGTGGCCTCACAGCCAATGGGAGCAGTGCTTCTGAGACCCCTGCGCTGGGAGGAGGGGAGAGGAGGCAAGATGGGCGTTTCCCCATCTTTCCCTGCCTGGTGGGAAAGCAGTGGAGGAGCCTGAGGTGGAGCCAGAGGTGCGGACAGCGGGAGGAGAGAGCTGGAGCCTAAATGTTAAGGCGGAGGTGAGGACACCGAGAGGAGAGAGCTGGAGCCGGAGGGTTTAGGCGGAGGTGAGGAGAGGAGACCCTGTGCTGGCGGGAGGGGAGAGGAGGCGTGCAGCCGAGCGCAGCCAGGCGCTGCTTGGATGCTCGCACATATACCACACACACGCATACACGGAGGGCTTCCCCTTCAGTGTTCCTTTCCGCTTCATGCTGGCTTGCAGAGTCAGAGTTGCTTGCCAGGGCAAGTGAGCAGCTGGGCGCTGCTTGGATGCTCGCGCCTGCACCACACACACACACACACACACACATAGAGAGAGAGCTTCCCATTCAGGGTTTATGGCACTGCAGCGGGACGTCTGGGAGGTAAGACCCCGTCCCCCTCACCCTCTTTGCCTCACGCTCATTCATGCCAGCGAACAGAGTTGCTTCCCGGGGCGAGTGAGCAGCTGGGCTCCGCTTGCTTCCCAAAGTGGCGGGGCTGCAGCAGTGGCGATCGCCTGGTCGCCCATTCATTCTGGGCACGCCGCTCTGTGGGAGTTGTCGGTGTGGCTGCCGCCTTTGGTCTGGCAGGCAAAGGGGGAAACTTTCCTGTGGCGGATCTGCCATCCGACGGGGGAGATCGGTCCCTCTGAGACCGAGAACTCGGTCGGGAAAGGAGCAGGGGGCGTCAGTCAAAGGCTTCGGTTTGTGTAGCGAGAGCCCCTGAGGCTCCTTGGTTGTTGTTGTGGGGTTGTTGTTTTTTTGACCTGAAAGCGCTGCTCAGATCCGTCCTGTGGACTTTGGCCATTTTCACATTCCAGTGTTATAGCGTTATGATTCCACTTTCACCATCCTATGGAATCCTGGAGTTTGCAGTTTGAACATAGGATGGTGAAAGTGGAATCATAGCGCTATAACAGTCTAGTGCAGGAATAGCCAGGATGACTTTCTCCTCTCGCTTTTGTTGTGCGTGGACCCTTGGCGCTTGCCACACGCACGTGTTGTGTTCTTTGCCCCGACTGTCTTGCATTCCTCGCCTTTTGAATGTTCAGCATCCGCACTCCCTTTAAGGGAGGGAGGGAGGGAGTGGATGTAGGAAAGGTCTCGATAGGGTAAGATCAAAAGGGGTGGGCTCTGACTGTCTTATCTGGGCCTGTTCAGAAATGCAACAATCTGAGATCAGGGAAGAAATTAACTTGAACCCCTTGATGCCAGGTTTTTCCACTTACTCCTCTGGGCAACATGCTTTACCAGTTAGCATGGCTTTAATCATGTATTTCCAGCCATAGATGTTTCCAAGTAAGAAAACAAAAGGCAATGGTAGCAAACTAAACTATTTGGTGCCCGTTCAAGATGCTCCAAAATCTGCTTCCTGAATCTGAATTCCGTCCAGTACATATTTTGAGATACACAAGAAGCTTAAAGCAGGACACTCAACATTTCACAGCTACATAAAGTTTAATGGCATACTTAGATGTTGAGTATGGTTTTAGAATATACTAGGAAAAATTTGAAAACTATGTTCTTTGATCAGCTGCAGTCTAGAGAAATGTAGGAAAGCTTGAAAGTCTGGCCGTCACAGCAAACTGCAGCTTTAAGGCAGAGGGTTGACCTTACATATCTTTTTACCCCACCAGCAGTCTTATAAATTGGTTACTAGCTCTGGAAGCAAAACTACATAAAGTTGCACAGCTTTCACTTGGTTCTCTTTATATCTCTGCGCTGAGCTGAAACAATAAAACAGAAAATGTAGATAACTAGGGCTACGAGGTCAGGTTACGTTCCAGAGATCAACCAGGGTTTTGATAGGGTTATTTGATGAGATGACATGAAAGTCTCCAAGTGTTGTAAGGAGATTATCCATATTCATCAGCCTCTTGGGGCAGACTATTTTAATTGGCCTCCTACCCTTTCAAGCACTCTCAGTTACTACCAGGACAACAAAATAAAGTTCCTTCAGTCCCATTTGACCATTGTCTCATCCATCCATGCAGAGCTGAGAGTTTGCCCTGTAGCCCAACTGCTGGTGTGAGGAAGCCTCTGTCCATGAATTATCTATGGCCATTTCCACATGGGGTATTTAAAACAGTGCAGTGCGTCCTCCACAGAGGACATCTGCACCTTGGAGTGGACTCGGTTCAGACTACTTACCGTAGATCCGCACCTCAGTCCGCTCCGGAACAACCCCAAGTGGTCCTCCAGTGTGCTTTTGAAAGACTTGATTTTTCCAGTCTTTCAAAAGCACGGAGCGTGCCACCGTGAGCCTGCTCCCTTGTGCAGATTCGCAGGCTTGCACCAATGCAAGCCTGTGATCTGCCAAGGGCGGGCTTTAGGCTTGCGAGCTTCACCGGTTGGTCGAGACCCACAACCAACTGGAAGCCTCCGTTTTGGACGCCAGAGAAGTGCGGAGCGATGACCACGCACTGCTCCTCCTAACCCCAGACTGGACTGAACTGGCAGAAGATCCGGTAAGTAGCGGCGCGGGGCGATTCCCTCACCCCGTGCAGAAATGGCCTATGTTTCCTCTCTTACACAAACAGTTCATCTTCTCCCTGACCACCCTGATTGCCTTTTAAGAGGACCCAGAAGGAACTTTTTGAAATCCTTCTAACTGGCTGTAGCCAAAGGTATTTTTGGTTTTCTGTGTTCACCCAAGCATTACCTAATGAATGCATGGGTTGCCCATGATAAGCAGCACATGGCTGAGATGCCAGGCCAGTCAAGGGACACCTGCAGGCCGATCTACCCAGGCATGAAAAACTTAAACATGGCTCTTCTTTTATTGTTTGTGTATCCTTATTTCTATATATTTAAAGTAGCCTGTCTCATCCCTATTCAGTGGCCATTTCCACACGGGGGTAAAACTCCGCCTCCAGACGATGGGAGACAGAGGTTGTTCACACTGCCGGGCGATCTAGTGCGGTTGGAAAAGGTGAGGGCCCACACCTCCAACCGCTCGAGTGCCGCTCGAGTGCCGCCGCAAGGGTGGCGCTACGAGTTTTTTAAAAACCACCTTCCCAGGTGGTTTTTATGAAACTCGCCCACACTAATCCACAGCTGCTCCTGGTGTGAATCTGCAGAGACGCATTAGTGCATCTCTGCAGATCTGCCCGGGGGTGGGCTTCCGGCTGGCGCGCTGCCCTGATTGGCGGAGCGCCGCCGGAAGCCGCCAACCGCCATTTTGGGCGCCGCCGAATGCCGCTGAAATTCGGCGGCATGTGGAGCGGCGGAGCCGTGCTCCCTGTAGGGACGGAGCAGGGGCGGAGAAAACCGCACGCAGGTAATCTCCGCCCCTGTGTGCGCCGCCCCGTTTTGGCTCCCTGCGTGTGAAAAGGGCCAGTATCCACTTCTTCCTTGCCACCCACAATGAATGCAATGAAAGAAATATCCAAACTAAAACTTACATGATGCATCTAAGCTTTCACCCATAAAAACTGTGAAGCTTTTATGTCATCATAAAAACTTATGGCTGAATTCTATAAGTATTAAAATTCCTAGGAGTACTTCTCATGCAGTTCTAAGATCCTCCCAAAATGAAGATCTCTTCAGGAACCAGATGGAAGTAACAATAAGCAACCATGCATTCTTTTATTCGAAATATTATATCATGGATTCAGAAGTGAAGGTTTGCAATTTTACCTCTTCATCAAAAATGTCAAAATACTGGGGAATGATCTACATCCACTGATATGATTTTTTTTCCTAGTGTGTTTGTTGCATTTCAGTTGCATCTGATTCTTTTGATTACAAGTTATGAGACTGAACAGTCATTTTCCAAATTGTGTTTTTTTTAAAAAAAATCTCAGATCACCATATGTGGAGAATAGGCTGAATATGTTGACGCTAATGTCCATCAAAAATGATAACATAAAAGTACTACTTGATCACTATTTGGAACAATTTATTTCCAGAAAAGCATGGCAGGTGATGTCTGAGATCATTGTGGGTCCAGAGTTAGTTGCAGAGTAGAGAGTTCATAATACAAAAGGCCACTAGTCAAAGGTACATCACAGAACTAATCCTGCTCATTGACATCATGAATTCATACCATCCTCAAACCTAGTTGAAGAAAATTATTGCCTAAGTTCAGGGAACTTTGCAATATGTGAGCAGAGCATTGCTACAATCTCAACACACTCAGCACAAAAGTAATAATCACCAGCTGAGATGGCAGTAAAATCTCCAATCACAGTCAGGAAACCATCCAGATTCATGATATTCTTCTATGTACAGCTGTACATATGTAGTCCATTTGCCTGATTGGGGAACTCTGATGGTGAGTTTATACCCCATGTTTGTACAGTTGTATGGAAAAAGAGCCTGTTCCCAGCTTCTGTTGAAAACTTAGAGATGAGGACAAGACAAACAAATGCCGTCTGAATCTGCACATGGAGTGATGGTGAGAAGGAAGTTCCATGTTTCTGAAGGTTTAACACCTGACCTTCCAAAATCACTAGGTAGCCTAGACCCTACCCGTTGGGCTTCGTTTGACTGTGGCTTCTATTTGACTTTGTCAAGAAACCATATAAAGAAATCAATGGCAATCTTATGAGTAAGAGAGAAGGTAAAATTGATGGAAAATCCATGAAGGGTAAATTCCATGCAGGTACATATATTTGCCTTTCTATAAAATGTAGACTATTTGTGTATATAGCAATTATTGTCTCTTCCAGCCCTCCTCAACATGGTGTCTACTGATCTACTGTGTCTAGCAAAAGCTCTCAGTTGTGAACTTATTGAGGTTTCATTTGTGAATTTATTTCTGCAAATTCTTGTCTACAACCTCTTGTGAGGGAAACAAAGTTTGAGGGGAGGTAGCAGTTAGAAGAATGATCAAATATCACTATTGTGCTTTGATACCACTCCCTTGGATGCTTTTTAGCAAAGACTCAGTCTATTTGGAACTGCCTGCACATAGCTCAGTGAGTTTCTAACCGCTATGTGTGTTTGTGTACATGCCTTCAAGTTGCCTGTCAACTTATAGTGACCCCATGAAATTTCATAAGGTTTTCTTAGCGAAGGAATACTCAGAGGTCATCTTGCCAGTTTCTTCCTCTGAAATACAGCCTATAGCACCTGGTATTCATTAGAGGTCTCCCACCCAAGTACTAACCAGGGCTAACTCTACTTAGCTTCCAAGATCAGAGAGGGTCTGGTGCCTTTAGAATATTTAGACACTTCCAGTCACCACACTGGAGTGAACTGGTGTGAATTACCATCTGTGAAAAGTTTGAGAAGTGAACACATAGGAACTACTTCCCATATTTTAGATCATTTATGCTTATTTCACACAAGCACCTATATATTTGATTGTTATAACATATAGAACTTCAACCCCATAGCTAATTCTTATAAATAAACTGCATTCTTAATACTGAATATGTCCTAGAGGTCACATTTTAACCTATGGAACAAAGAAACCTGTCTTATACTGAGTCAAACTATTGGTCCATCTAGTTTAGTGCTCACAACACTGACTTGCAGCAGGACACTGGAATTTCAAGCACAATTCTTTCTTAACCCAGGGACCTTCTGTGTGCAAAACATGAGTGCTACCAGCAAACTGTGGACCCTCTCCAATCTCCCACATCCTCCCTTGCAGAAACTTGACATGACATCAAATCATGACTTTTAAAACTGAGTAAAAGAAATACCTAGCATAAGCTTTCAGAGACTCCAGTCCATTTCATTGGATGCATCAGATGCATTCCCCATTCAGTTTAGAACCCAGAAACCACATGTTCAGACAAGTATTTGGTATCCTTCCAGCACAATACCATGTGCATGTATTTAGAAGTAAATTTCATAGAGTTCAATGGGGATTTCTGTTAGTTAAATGGACATAGGCTTATAGCTTCAGTGATATACAGTACGTATGAGTAGAGGTGACCATTTCTGGCATTGGCTAACCCAGTTGTTCTCAGACTGTACGGCAGGACCCCAAAGCAGGTCATAATAGTTGCTCGGGGGGGGGTAAGAAAAGTCAGCCTGCAAGTACAGCAGATGTGAAAAAGAAAGGCAAGGCTGTCTGTATGCATGCTGTTGAGGACTGACTGTTCTCAAAAAGAATGACCCAAAGCATCTTCTACAATTATGCCTTCCTCCAACTCAGATATAGGCAAAAAAAGGAAAAACCTTCCCTTTTTTTTGTGTTTTTCCCACTTTTTACAGAACATTCTATTGCTGGTACAGCAGGAACATATCCCTTAGCAACCAGGAGGCAATTTCTCAGATGAGGGGAAGGAAGTGAAGAGAGGACACAGATCACAAGAAACAAGAGGATGTGAGATGTGTCTGTGGGATGACAGACCTATGAGAGGGTGAGAGGGGCATAGGACAGGACACCAGGATCATGATGTGGAATGGGGGGTTGCAATGTCCTCATATAGATGCTAAGAGGGTCAAGGGGTAAAAAGTCTGAGAACCACTGCGCTAAACTATTCTTTATATATGATATATGAGTTGGCCAGAGTTTGAATTCTTGCTCAGCCATGGAAGCCCACTGGATGACCTTGGCAAATCACACTCCTCTCAGTCGCAGAAGAAGGTAAAGACAAACCCCTCTGAACAAATCTTACCAAGAGAAACCCTTAGGGTCACCATAAGTCAGAAATGACTTGAAGGCCCACAACAACAACAACAACAACAAGTTGATTATGAATGAGAAAGTGAACTTACACTCTCAAGAATATATTTATTTTTACAGACAATAAAAATATTTATCTTTATAATTTTTATATGAGCCAAAACTATATGCATCCAGTACTCTCTGTTACTTCATGAAAATTGTGACATTTCATACTCCATGAAAGAGCATCTGTACTGTGGGACTATTTGATTTGATAGAGCATACAGTATTACACAAAATACTGGACTGATTTGTTCATCAGACAAACATACGTAACTTTCTAGAAATCATTCCAAGCCATACCATGTGCCAAGTGAGATTCACTTCAACAGATCATAACTTATCCTGGCAACTGGACAACCCAGGCAGTGTGACGCATATAAAAAGCAGAAAGAAAATCAGTATTTACTGACTTTGACTGGAAACGCTCTGTCATGTTACACTGAAATGTTTCTAAACAAGTCATTTAAAATAACAATGGTGCTAAGCAAGCTAAGAAAGAGATAAATGTCATCCATGTCAAACTAAATTCCAGCTGTGGAAATGTTGACTTTAGCTCTTCTATGGTTCTCATAATCTATGTGGGTGGGACCTGATATCTCTTTTTGAGAGATAAATTCTAGTGGCAAACATAGTTTTTATTGCTTTCACACCTAGCAGTAAAGTGAAAGACTCCATGACAACCCCTAATTGCAGATAACATCTCTGATTCAGGTACAGTGAAATGGTTTTAAGCCTTTTCTTTTTTCCCCTTCTCTTCACCTGCATATTGCCTACGGTGCTGATGCCTGTGAAACCAACTCTCTTTGGAAACTCAGTAGCTGTCTGGCAAGGAAAGATGTTTTGGGAAGTTATTTATTAAATGAGAATACAGCTGTGTGGACGCAGCAATATCTATCTAATCTATCTATCTATCTATCTATCTATCTATCTATGATCTGGGAATGCTTAGGTCTGCTTCAGATTAAGTATTAATACTCTGGTACAGTATGAAAGCACTAGAGTCACGTCTGCAGTGTCCAGTGTGAAATGGATGAACGTGTGTTTTTTTCAACACACAGTGGGCAGATATTCATTCTTCTGATTGTCAATTCATTCTCCTTCAAAGGAACACATTTTTAAAAATAAACATTTTAAAGAAGTTTGGAAATCGCAGGCACATGTGCCCTTTGCATTTAATGTGACTTTTCTTTCACTTTGATAACTTACTCAATTCCACCACTGACCCAAAACGTTTGAAACAAGATTGAACTTTCAAACCATACAGTAAGAAACTATGTTGCTATTGCCACAAAAATGGTGAATGTGCATCACATATCATTATGTGCATAGTTATAAGAATGATGTGGAAAGGAGAACCATGGCACATTGACATTTACCATTCACATTCCTTTAAACTGTGAATAGCAACTGATATACTCACAGTAAAATACTAGAAACCAAGGACAAAACATTAGAAACCAAGGACAAGCTGGATTCATCATTAGTAGGTTGTGTCAACACTAGTACATGAAAACAAGGAAAGACATACTCAAAGGATAGGATGCATATTATAAATCTCTCTGGACTCACCACCTTTCCATGGCTCAAAGGCAATCTTTATGCAATCTTGGAACAAATATAGGAAAAACAGATTGCTGATTGTTACTTTCTTAGTTCCCCTTACAGCTGCTCTGCCTCTGGAGAGCTAAAAGAAAGACTTAGTATGTAGTGCAAAAATTTATAACACAGAATTAAACTATGGCATTCATTCCCATAAGACATAGTAATGGCCACCAAGTCAAATGGCTTTAAAATGGCATAAGGACAATTAATGCAGGGTAAGGCTATCAGTGTTCACTAGTCATGATGGCTTAATTACCTTCAGTACCACAGAAATTGAGAACTAGCTATAGTTCTATAGCTAGCATGCTATAGTGCTTGGAGTGTTGGACTATGACTCTCAAGACCAGGGTTCAAATCCCTGCTCAGCCATGGAAATCCGTTGAGTGATCTTGGACAAGTCACACTCTCTCAGCCTCAGTAGAAGCCAAAAGCAAAATGCCCTTTGAACAACTCTTGCCAAGAAAACTCCATGATAGGTTTGCCTTAGGGTCACCATAAGTCAGAAACAACTGGAAATCATACAGCAACATATCAAATATTTATCCTTCTTAAAAAGAAACTTCCCAGATTCTCCACTTGAGAATGTTCTGTTACTGCAGTTGCTAGCCCGGATTTGTGGGATATTAGATATCACTTTTATATCAATAATTTGACTTTCTTCTACCATCCCTCTCCACATGTCTGCAAGGTCCCCCGGACAAGCTCGCAGACAGGCACAGCCACTAATCGCTGTAATATTCCAAACAATACAGGCTGGCCAGAAATAGCCGTCCTGCCACTTCAGGAGTCCTCAAAGGCATGTACTCTATTATGTATGCACGCTACTTACAAAGAACTCCCTGCCCCGAGCAGGAGGCTTGATTAGGAGAATCCTCATCTGTCAAGCACTCTGCGTTTGCATACTGTCTACTCCTTTGTCAATTCGGACTTAACTCAATCATGCTAAATTCTGACCTTTCGGAGGCTTTGTCTCCAGCCCAAAACTCATTGTTTTCCCCAAGTACGGACTGGCCTGTGGCTACATTTTCCCCTATATAAACCCCTGACTTTGTGAGCTTCCTTGGATCGCTCTCAACTTCCATCCAGCCTCGCTGCCGCTTTGCTTGGTGAGCCTTCCCCTCAGTCCCACGTACTGAGACTCCCTACCTCCGAACTTCTGCTGCAGACTACCCGGGCTTCAGGACAGGTGTAGTATTACCCAAACCAACAACTCCTCTTAAAAATCCCTCTATCCCACTCCAACCTTTATTTCTTTAGTTCTCTGTGTGAGTGTATTGAATACACTGTTTGATTGTATTTTTAATAAAACAACATTTATTTCAATTCTGTTTGCTCCTTGACTTGGCCTGACCCCGTAGACATTGGGTGAAAGATCTCGCACAGTTGCCCTGCCTCTCGTATTGCTAGCTTGTGCTCGTGCTAATTTCCCCAACTTATATAATTGAGAGCACATTTAGGCGTCCCTCCCGGGACCCCCAGAAAACAGGGTAACAGTTCTATCCTCTCTGATCAATAACTATCCAAATTAGCTGAAATACCCTTGAATTCATGGCAAAGCAGCTGAAGATAGCAGAAGCATTTTGCTTTAAAACTTCTGTTGTGTGAAATCACTCTAATGCATTTGTAGTTTAAATCACTGACAGCGTCCTTTGGGACCCATAACAGGAGTTCTGTTTCATACTTCAAAGAGAGTATTCCCCTGACTTATCAGGGAGCACCATTTGCAAGTCACATTGGTGCAGAGCAACACAAGGGTTATTTTTTGCCACTTCCTTCCCAGAAGGCTGTGCACTTTCCTAGGCTCTGGGGAAAGGCTGAAAAATAATGCCAATCAGGGTCTTCTTATTGGTTTGTGGGCATGACTGCATATTCAGGCAGAGGCTTGAATACAGCCTGCAAAATGGTTGAAGACAGTCTCTTGAGTTTGTCTCAACAAACTTCATCTCTACCCTCCCTCCCTCTTTATTCCTGTTCCTGGTTTTGTGGCTTTCTTTGTGGCATTTGTGAACCTTCTATCTTTAATTCTGTATCTTTAATTGTTTCACAACTTCAGATGATTTTAGCACCAGATCCAGTTGGGCATTGCATAATGAAACCTTGGGGGTTTGGACTACCAGGACCATGCCCAGATCAGGGGCAGGTGGTCCATCCCACCTCCAGGTGGCAGGCGAACCCATGTGGAATCTCAAGTCTGTTGTTCCAAAGGTATACACAGCAGGTGGTCTCAGTGAGTTGGCTTCCATACCATGTAGGTGGGATGGGTGAGTTGGTTGCCACTGGTTGGCAGGCAGGTTGACCAACGGCCGGGTCTGAACCCATGCTGAAGCCAAACCTCTAGATCTGTAACCAATAAAAAGTCATGAACTCTTTTATCCCATGTAGTTTGTATGATCATTGCTAAGAGGAGCCTAAATCACCACCAAACCTACAATCACACAAAAACATGTACATCTGCCAAACCATGCTAACCATTTTCACCACCTGTACAAGAATTCTCTTGCATAAGACCAGATTAAAGTAGTTGAGGGCATGGAGAAGTTTCCCAAAAAACAGGGCACCTTTTCTGCACACCTGGTCTATTTTAAGTGTAATGGCATAGAAATTAAATAAGTGAATAAATGCAATATATAGTGAAACTAGCGTATTTACCCAGCGTTGCCTGGGATTTTATTTTCTCATAGGTAACGCTTGTTAGAAATACCATAGGAATTACCTTACCTTACTTTAGGAATTAGATGTGGTTGAAATACACAGATTTGAGCTCCTGTGTCTCCAATTCCCCAAATTGTCGTGTCCGGTACTTGTAACTTTTCCCCATATTCCCCAATCCAATCTGTATTCAGAGTCATTAACATACAGAGGTTTGGTTTCTGAGGGAATATACTGTCTTCCTCCTTCTTGCTGCTGGCCTCATCACCATAGCAACTAGCCAGGCCCAAGAGCTGAGAATTCTGAAGGCCCCTCCCTAAACTGTTAGCCCCAGGATTCCATAGAATCTTCACAGGCAGTCAATCATATGAGGTCTTCTCGCCTGACACAGCCAATCATATGAGGTCTTCACCTGCCTGACACAGACAAACTCACAAACTTTGACTTGTATATATTAGATAACCACAACACCCAATTCTTCATATGTACTTACAGACCTGAAACTTCAGTGAATTAACTGGCTGATTCTTTGCAGTTTTGACTTCACTATTCAAGTAATCTATTAAGCACTGAGAGTGCTGAAACACCGAGAGATTCATGAAGGGATTGGGGAAGAAAGACAGAGCAAGGCACAGCTTTTTTCCCCTCAACACTAGATTCCTAGCCAATGAAGGGCCTAGACCAGTTTCACCAGCTGTACCACTGATAATCCAGCCCTGCCCACACACATATCCCCTTCTATCTTTACTATCACCTGCTTCTGACACATTTCCAGCCCGAAGATATTCAAAGCCACCATCTTAACTCAGTATATTTTCTCTACGCTGGCACTGGTTCATTTCGATTCCTGAAAATACTGTAATTGTGTAGAATACTATGGATGGTCATGCGATGTTTTAAGGACCTCAGCCAGTGTTGATAAGACCCAAGACCTTTATAGGTGATATCCCTGAATCTCAATAAGCCATTTCAATATGCAAGTTGTTCTTGATGCTTTAGTTGTTTTTGTTAGATGGTCTTTGAAAACTACATAGAAATGGGAACGTACTTTGGACATTTTACTCTTTTTTGCCCTCACAATTTGGCCTTTTGTCAGACTGAAACCAGTGTTAGGTGTAAATCACAGAGGAACTCTGTCCAACTTAAATATTATTTTTGAACTCAGTCTTAGACTGTTCCATAATATATCAGCTGTTCCCATGCAGAGCAGCATAAAAACCTCTGTTTAAAAACAATATGTTTATTTTATTATATCTCCCAAACTTGCACTTATGAAAGCATACAGTGATACTGGGAAAAGGATTAACTCCCACTGCCCACCCTGGGTTCACATACATGGCATCTTATTTGGGTGAAGGAATAACTGCTAAACCAGCACACTTTTTTCAGTATGTTATCCCATCAGCATGAAATAAGGAGCTATAGGCCATATCTAGGATATTGGAGTATATTTTACAGATCAGTGTTATCATACACTTCACAGTCAACATATATAATTCAACAGTGAGTAATATAGGACTCATATTGAGTAATGGTTAATAGGACATTCTATGCATCAGAAAATCCTTGGGTCATTCACTGAGTGACTGTGAGTACACTACTAGAATGTAGCCTCATCTATACTATCATCATCATAGTAACAGAAAAGGGGCAAGGAAATGGACAAGGAGATTATCACACTAAGAGCCAAAGAACAGGTCTCACAGCATGGCAAGATTTCAGGGGTGCAGTTGTGGAGTGGAACAACATGAAAGCATTTCCCCCAGTAAGAATTCTGCCTCCTCAATGAACTATACCTTCAGTTCCCAAATTTCTAGTATCTCAGCAACTGAAAACTTAATTGAGCAATCAGAAATGCATCCAAACAAAAGGGACCAGCAAAGTTAATGACAAGAATGCAAACTCAGCAAATATAGGAGTCACACATGTGAATGATTTTCAACATGTCACTTTGCGTAATGCTAGAATTTTGAACGAATATTTCACTGGGGCACAGAATTCTTATTTGGGGGGGTAGTGACCTCATTTTGTCCCCCCCATACCTATATCTCTGCAAGACTCACAAATTGATTTAATGCAAAACCAAACAAGCATGTAAATTGTTATAAGCCACACTGAGTTAATGTAAATGATAAGGAGTTGGCTCCAAAAATTCAGTTCTCGTGAAAAAGTTCCTTCTATCAGAAGAAACCTTTTCTGTTGGAGGAAAGGAAGTGTATGGATACAATGCACAATATCTATTTATGTGTTTTTGATATGTTTACCTTGCCATCAAAGCTCTCCGAGTGATAAGTACAACAACAACAGACCAAGCTAACATTAAAGCAGTCTGAAAATCAAGATATGAAAGGCCTGGGCATTTTTTTTAAAAAAATCCAGCTAGTGCTGAATAAGGGCCATACTGATGTCTCCACCAGATTTCAAGCTGGAGATACAACAGATGAGGTTGTACCTAGAACCTGGTTAGTAACTATGCTAGTATAATTACACCAGGTTGGGTGATGGAGGCAGGAGGAAAAATGCCAGGGAAATTGGGTGTTAGAGGTAGCAACTTTAGCAAGATTACTAGCTGCTAGCTTGCATGTCTCTCTGACTCTTGGCGCATCCTCTATTCATGGCATGATCTTAGCTATACATCCTCTCTTTCGGCAGCAATTTGTCCAAGCTTGTTCATCTTCTCTTTTGTAGCATGCAGTTCTCTCCAGGGTTCAAGAGCACATTTTAGGGTCTCTCACTGTAAAATGTTCTGAAACCTTCAGTAAGTAATTGTTGTGTGCATTCAAGTCATTTCTGACTTGTGGCAACCCTAAGGTGAAACCTTCACAGGGTTTTCCTGGCAAGACTTGCTCATAGGTGTATGGACTTTGCCCTCTTCTAAGGCTGAAAGAGTATAATTTTCCCAAGGTCATCCAGTGGTTTTCCATGGCCAAGTGGGGATCTGAACCCTGGTCTTCCAGAATCCTCAACACTTGCTTCACATGTTTTTACAAAAAAGACTAAGTATATTTTATTTCTCTGCTAAACATGGAGGGAGGCTGCTTGTTATCCACTTTTTGCTTACAAATACTAATCGCTCTGCTTGCAATATTACTATCTCACATTAACCAATGTTTGGGCCCTGAAGAAAGCAAAGGATTGGAGAAGGAAGCAGTACATACTAGTAAAAAAAGTACAACCACTAGTGCAGTCCACCAACAGGATTCTGGATGACATTTCAAGTTACCATTCCCCTCACCTTTGACAGCAGAGGAACCCAGGCAAAAAGAATGTTCCATTTGCCAAAGCAGGTTCATGGTAGGGGGGATGACACTACTGAAGATAACTAGATCCTACATATTCCTGTTCCAATAATTTTGGCCAAGATTTTTCAGCCATTTTGTGGAAGTATGAAGAGAGTTATGTCCAAGCCAAGATTCTGTCTTCTTCCAGTTCTCCCATTAGGTTAATTAGGCAGTTCCATACTAGAGTTGTCAAAGAATTATGGTTCTTTGATAGGGATAGCCTAGGTTTTGTCTGACAAAATGCCCTTTGATACGCTGTTTCATCTTCCCTGCTAGGAAGTATTACCCACTGGTGACAGAAGCTCTCTAACAAGGGGTTGAGATTTAAATTTCCCAAAATGCCCTTGACCACTGGTTACATCATAGGTATTGTGGGTAATTAAAATGATAGACAGCTCACAACTGCAGAAGCCCAGCCCAGGAGCCCTTGAGACTGTAGCGACAAATCAACAATGTCAGACAACCCTTACTCTTTAACTGATAAATGGAGATTCTGAGGCCTAAGAGACTTGTGTAACTCAGGGATGGAAATTGTGCCTCCATCTAAATGTTGTTGGACTTGGGGTGTCCAACATCATTTGGCTTGCAGTTCTAACTAGGCTATGGTGAGATATGCTGGGAGTTATAGTCCAACAACATCTGGAGGGACACACAATTGCCACCACTGGTGTATCAGAATGGCAAAGGACACAAGGCAGTAAAATTAAGAATCACTGCAGGCATCATGTAGCAGGAGTTTTCTACTGTAGAATAAGTAGTCAGTGCCAGTATTGTTTTCTGGCACGCATTCTTCTGTGATGCATACATATAGGACAAATGAGTTTGCTACATATTATTTATACATATGAAAGTTCAAATTATAATCAGACATTCAGTGTAGCTTGCAATGTATTGCTGGAAGCTGTATAGGTATCTATCTCACCACTGGGCTTACTAAACAGGTCATATTCCAAATGTAGTTATTTAAGTATTTACCCCTTCTCTAGTGTCTGAGTATGAGCATTATGCCATAGTGAATTGGACAAAGTTATCACTGGCAACTTAGGTCCAAAAAAAGGGCAAACTTCATTCTGCACCCGTGAAATGGGGCACCCACCACTTGGACCAAGAGCTGCAAGTGCATGTAAATATGTAGATTCCTAGACATCTGGTATATATTCACTCACTTCAAGGTTCTAATGTGGAAGTTTTGTTTTGAACAGTATATTGCAATATTTTAAAAGAGCACAAATTCAATGAGTTCCTTGGGAGTCAGGCTTCTTTAATAACAGTGTGGTTGACTTTTGGGTTTTTTCTGAACAGACAACCTTCTAGCATCTAAATTCCGGTATGTCCCAACACTCCATTATTTATTTCTTAGCACGTAGGGTAGTTAACAGAAACAGATGAAGACTTTTAAAATGATTAGAAACATACCAGTCTTAACTAGCAATGAACAGCAAGTCATTTCCTACAAGAATTTATAACAAGGGAATTTATAAATTCAAGCAAATGAAGCAATTACATCAGGGATGTACAAGGGAGAACTGATTGAGAACATATTAAAGTTGTTTCTAACCAGCACAAAGGATATGGGCTATGAAGAAAGAATTAAGAGTTTCAGTGAAAAGATTACAATATCTCATTGCTAGGCAGGCAACGACACAGAAACCCCTTTTTTACAGGAAGCATTACAGACAGATGACCTACGAAATCACTCTTTTTCTGATGAGCAAGTTGACCATAGTCTTTAATCGGCTAAAACTGCAAAATCCCTTAGAAATCACCCGACTTGATATCATCATCAACTTAAAGTACTGAAAAGTTTATAATTTTAATTTGCTTGGATCCTCTGTTCCGTTCCACGGATGATCATGGCTCATCCAAATATACCCCATACTATTAGATTATCTTTCCATGTTCCTGCCCTGTGACTTATTGCATCAAGTGCAGGTTGGAGGATTCTTCAGACATACCCTGTTTCCCCAAAAATAAGACATACCCATAAAATAAGCCGTAGCAGGATTTCTAAGCATTTGCGCAATACCTCGAAAATAAGACATAGTGATAGGCGTGGCTATGCAGCCTCGCAAAGTTGTACCATACTTAATCAAAATAAGACATCCCCTGCAAATAAGCCATACTGTGTCTTCTTGAGGAAAAATTAATATAAGACAGTGTCTTATTTTCGGGAAAACACGGTAGTGCTGTGTCAGACGATTTGGATTTACCATCTCAAAATCTTCCAAAAGCTGCCTGTTTGTTCTGCTTAGGAATGTCCCCGTTATTAGCCAGAGCAAGGCAATTGCCTCAGGAAGCAGATAATGAGGGGCAGTATGTTCCTCCTGTACCCCTGACTGTTTCACTCTGTTGGAGGACGGAGGTGTGTATGGTGTGTGGTCTGTCCTGGGCTGAGTCCCTCTGCACTACACACACACACACACACACACACACACACAAGTTGGGCTTCCCTACAGCCTGCTCCTAGTGTTAATGTGAGATGTCTTTGGAGTTGTTTTTTTTTCTTTATGTAGAATGCAGAGGGAGCAATTTCTCTTGTCCCACAGCTCAGGCAGCAGAAAACCTTGGACGTCCAAAGAGCTCCCATGCAACACTATTTTGAAACTTCATGAAATTTCCTGACCAATTTGTAATATATCACTGGAAGAAGGCGAGTTAGTACTCAAAGAAACATTTAGAAATCCTACTGGGCTTGTACAACTCTTGGGAAATCTTTTATGCTAGAAATCACAACAACAATCCTGGACTGAAGCCAGTGGCCACTCAGTGCCACTGCTAGAAGATGGATGGCATCCACTTCCAGGAATTTTAGATGGTATAATTCCAGAAAAAAACACATGTAGCATTGAAAGATAGGACTGACATTAAAAGCAGTTGGAGATGCTATGTTTTCCTTAGCAATCTGTTTATACTAAAAGAAGACTTCAGATTAAACCTAGTTTTATGCTACGCAAATACAAGATGTATTTCTCTGTTAGAATAAAGACTGGCAGGAACCAGTTCTCTCTAGAGACATATACTGTATTGTTTTTCTTTAAGGGACAGTTTATTTTCTAAACATCCTCCCTTTCACAAATATTATGTATAACATTATATATCATGTATACATTTTGCCTAACATTATGTATCTGTAACTATGTATTGTGTTATGTTACTATTTCTCAGGTAGCCTCCTTATTTGCTATATCTTTATATTTAAAATTGAAACCCATACAACAAAAACTCTTCTTTTGTGTATATCAGGCTCCATAATGTTTATTCGGTAAAGTTTTGAATACACCAAGTATCTACTATTGCTGTGATACTGCTCATGTGTCTTTTAAATACATGACTAGCAGTAATTTCTTTCTGATGAAATGTCATTAATTGAATTAATTATTTTTGAAGCAACTTTTTAATATTTAAGATTTGCATTTGTTCCCAAATTATTTCACCATGTCTTGAAAATTAATGGAAGTGAGAGGGATTGGTTAGTGGGAGAATTCCAATTGAAGCCAACATAGTGTAGTGCTTTGAGTGTTGGACAACACCGGGAGACCAGAGTTCAGATCCTCACTCACTCATGGAAACACATTAGATGTCCTTGGACAAATTACATTCTCTCAACTTCAGAGAAAAGCAAAGGCAAACTCGTTCTGAACAAATTCTGACAAGAAAACCCCTAATAGGTTTGCCTTAGGGCTGCATAATTCAGAAATGATTTGAAGGAACAAAACAACAACAACAGAATTCCAGCTTCTTTATCATGCAAACTTGTCTTAATATTGAGGAGACAGGCTCCTATGCAGGAAGGTATACTGCTTAATTTCAAAGCAGAACAAAGTTTAGGCTAGGGATGGGACAAATCCAGAACTTTCCGAATCTGAATCCAGATCTGAATCCTTGGAAAGTTCTGGGAATCCACAAAATCTCACAAATCTCAAATCTTTTGAATCCTTTTCTTAAAAAGAGTTTAAAAAGCAAGGGAAAGAAGGATAATCTTGGGCAAGACAAACTCTCTCAGCCTTAGAAAAGCCTAGACAAAGGAAAACCTCCCTCTGAAGAAATCTGGCCAAGACAATTGTCATAGTTTTGCCTCAGGATTTCCCCAGATTGAAAATGACATGAAGGCCCTTTCTACACAGGCAGGAAAATGTGGATTAATCCCACATTTTCCTGTCTGTGTAAACAGGGCCACATATTACAGTACAGGGATAATCCAGGTCCAAACTGCCTTTTCTTTGCATAGCTCCTTCTGGCATCCTGGGGTTTGTAGTTTGATGATGCACCAGTATACTTTGTCAGGGAAGGCTGTGACACATTGTAAAACTGCAAAGCCCAGAATTGTGTCTGAAAGAGGTTTGCAAGGGAGCTATGCAAAGGAGTGTTTCAACTGTCCTTGAAATCTCAAGTCTGTACCTTCCAGTCAAGTACTGAATTTAAATATGAAATATTCAATTGAAGTATCTTAGAATACAAGCCCAGATGTAATTTATGAAATTGTTAGCAAAGGCTATTATTACTCCAAAGGAAAACTTGACCTACTTACTATCTTCCTTTGTATGTATAGTCTCCCAGGTTTTCAGGCGTCCTGGCCTCCAATCATCTATTTAATTGGTGGATTCAAAAGATTTGGTTTACCTATGTTGGTACAGGAATTCGGATTTGGGAATCTCAATCCTTACCCAGGATTCAAGGATTCAGTTGGCCCATCCCTAATTTAGGCCATCAAACCTGCTGAAAGCTCCATATCATGTTCTGAAAGCACTTTCTCCCTAGACTATGTGTGTGCTAGCTTAGGGTATTTATTTGTCAAAATTAACATATCTTTATATATGTTCTGAGAACACAAGAGAACTTCAGGTAGTTAAAATATCCCAACAGAGAAAATTTGCCCTTTGAGAAGGAAGCATGAAGCAAGGCATTCTATAAAATCGAAAGCAAAGTTAAGATTGCTGGGGTTGATAATGAGTCTTTATTTTTTATTTTTTGCATTTCTTTATTTTTAAATAATTTAATTTAACTTTTTGCATTCGGAATTTTTGTGAAAAGTCATGTGTTCAGAAAACATTGTATAGTAGCCCCACAACATTTGTGAGGGTTAGGAGCACAGAACCCTCGTGAAAGTGGAAAATTGTGAATAACTCCTCCCCATCTGTGATTTCCCTTCAGAGCTCCCCCATCCAATTCTTTTGCCTCTGACCCCAGCGTTGGGGTGGAGAGGGGAGAAAAAAGACACACTAAAGGACTTACCAGTACTTTCTCCTCAAAGGAAGAAGAACAGAGTTCTTGTGTTACTATGGTTTGGGCCTACCCGGTGATAACACTAGATATCTCTTTTTGATATCAAATTTATTCGGTCTTCCTCTGTCACCCCGCGCCACGTGTTTGCGAGGCCTCCGGACAAGCACGTACACAGGCGCAGCTGGTAAGTGTTGGACATTCCATTCCCCACCTAGGCAGGCAGAACAGAGCCCCTCTGTTGCTTCAGGGACCTCCTGTCGGCGGCTGGGCGGGGCCGGGCAGGCTCGGGTCTGGCTCAGGCCGAGGCTGGCATCCCGGAAGCCTCAGCCAGCAGAGTCACCGCAAAACTAAAGCAAGCCTTACTTCAGGCGGTAAACAGGAACAAAAAGAAAGGGTTTTCCTCACCCGGGCAACGAAGGGTTAAGCTGGCTGGCAAGGCTTCCGAGCAGAGTCTCGGCAGGAACGAGGCGGGACCGCGGCAGGGGCAAGGCAGGCAGGAACAAAGCAGGAACAAGGCAGGAACAAGGCAGCAGCACTGACGGGCAACTCACGGAGAGCCGTTGGTTGTTGCTCCGTGCTGAACTTGACTCCCTCTGGCTCTAAAGTAGGGGCCTGGCGCCGGCGCCGGCCAATCCTGAAGCTGCTGCACAGCTGGGAGCCCTCAGCCAGGCTCACAGCTGAGCGTCCTTAGCCAGCTGCGAGCCCTCAACCTGCTGCTGACGCTCCAGCAACCGGCGGGAGCGGCAGGCAGCCTCCTTGGCCTGCCGCCGCTGCGAGAACGTGGGAGGGAGGCCGTCAGGCTCCTCCGGATCGGGCCCACGGGTGAGCGGCGGCCCAGCGACCTCCGGGCGACTCTCTTCCGCAGCGCCGGCTCCGTCGGCGTCTTCAGCGGCGTCAGGGCGGGCGGGCTCGGGACGACCTCCCGTAGTGGCAGGTGGCTCCGTAGCCTCCTCTGCGGCGGCGGTGGCCTCGACGGCGTCCGGGCAGCTGTTCCCGGCGCCAGAGGCCTCCGCCCCTACTCGCGAGGAGACCGGATCCTCCGCCGCTACTCGTGAGGAGACCGGATCGTCCTCCTCCTCGGGTGCTGCGTCCGGGGCCGCGGAGGTCCCGACACCTCCCTGCAAACACCTCTTGCTTAAGCGCGACTCTAAACAAAGACGCCCGGCCTCGTGCCAAAAGTCTGACAATGCCAAGCGATTTGCATACTGTCTATACTATTGTCAAACCTGTGCTAAGCCCATCATGTTAAAATTGACCTTTCCCAAAGCTTTGTCCCGCTCCAAACTCGCATTGTTCTCACCGAGTATGGCATGGCCTGTAGGCACAATTCACCCTATAAAAAGCCCCCGATTCCGAGCCCACCTCAAATCGCTCCTGAGTTCCAGCCAGCCTTTCTGCCTTTTTGTCCAGAGAGCTCCCCTCGGCCTCTATGCTGAGTTTCTTCCCGCTTCTTCAGGACTACGAGAAATGGTGTCGTATCACCCATTTCCCCCGAAAACTCTTATTTCTAATTTCTAGTTAGCTGTGTGCTTGTGGTGTCTTTTCTGTTGTTCGTCCGGTAACAAAGATATCATTTTGCTATTTTATTTTATTTTTCTGTAAATAATGTGTTTTTATTACTAAAATAAAAGATCCTGAGGTCCAGAACTTTCCAATAGCCTGATGGCTGGGTCTCGCTCTCTCTCTCTCTCTCTCTCTCTCACACACACACACACACAGATTCTCTCTCTCTCATGTGCATGCACACACATGCACACACAGTGCATCCCCAAGAAACCAAAGGGAGTTCCGACAGGTCCCGATGGGTGTTTGGCTTGTACTGGGCGGATCCTCACACTACTTACACAGGCACAGAACCTGAGACGAGAGCATTTTGCTGTTTTAAAACTATCTGACTGCTTGACTGACCTGACCCCATAGACATTGGGTTACAAGATCCCTGCTAAGTTACCCTATCTCTCGCTAGCTTAGGAGAGTGCTCCAGTTAATTCCCCCAGCTTGGTGTTTGTGTTTGGTTATTTGGGCGCCCCTCCTGGGACCCCCAGAGAAAAGGGTAACACTTGGGTTCTAGTAACTTCTGGCAGCCATCTTGAAAAGGAAGAGGTAGGAGCAAAGACAGTATACCTGACCAACTAGCAGCCATTACACAACAGAAAATGCAGCCACATGGCAGACAGGGCACACCTCTAGCAGTCAGAGGGGGACTTTGCTCATCCAAAAAGGAAAAAATGCCATTTTAAACACAAGCCTCCCAAGCCTGTGATGAGGAATGCAAGGGCATGGGAGGAGGAAAATGCAAGGAGAAGCAAGCACATGCCTCACGAATAATCAAATTCATGAAAGTCAAACCCATGAATGTGGAGGGAGGACTGTACTCTATGTCAAAATACATTTTTCCTACCAAATCCTCCCCTTCCCAATGTTTTTTTAATAAATACAATAAATTTGGGATAAAAATGTTGTATCTTGTGCAATATATGTTAAAACCCTCATGTTGCATGTCCAAAATAGCATGGGGTGAGCAGGAAGATTTTCTTGCATCTCTCTGCAACTCTTTGTGCCAAAACAAAAATGTCTTAAAAGTGGTGCCCATTTCCTGTCAAATGTCCTCATCACTAGTGGATTCCAAAGATCTGGCTATCCACCACTGACCCTCTTACTAATAACTCCTTAACAATATTTTCTTTGGAGGTTCAATATGTATATTTTCTTTCACTCAGTTCTATAGCTTTCTTCCCTGAGATTTGAAAAATGTACATGCTTTAAAAGCATTTTCCTTAGCTAAACATTTTTTTCTTACATACTCCATTATGCTCATGTATCTGAAAACAATATGGGGTTTTATAGGAGAAAAATAGACTGAAAGACATTGGCTGGCACTTGGAATAAATATCTTAGACATTTCCAATATTATAGTAGAATCTGTAGGTGTATTTTTACTAAGACTGCCAACTATGTGTATATAGTATGATTTCTCAGGAACATTTCTGTCATATATGATGGTTTCACAATGGATTGATAGTCTGAGTAACTCCAAACACATGTATTTGTAAAAATAACAGACCAAAGTGTATTGCACTAAGGAAAATTGCTTCCAAAACTGCATATATTGAGCAATCTTTTTAACTGATATTTGTCGATGTGAACACATAGGTACTTTTTTCTTTGAAAAAAATGCAAACTGAGGCAGATGTTGAGACTTGAAAAATTGGCATTAGCAGATTAGGGAAGTTACTTTTCTGTTGTTAATGGAACTGAAATTTTCTTACCTGTCTTTTATCTTGAATCCTCACAAGGCCAAGAAAGGGAAACGGTCTCAGCCTATATTGATATCCCTCAGTATCATTTAAGCTCATAACAAAGTAATATCTGAGGCAGAATGTAGGCCTGTGACTCTAACATCATCACCATTTTCCTCCTATATGATTTTTAACATCTTTGCCTGATAAAGAAGCCAGTGAAGTTTTGAAAGATTGCATGATATATTTTTTGCTTTGAAGTTAGCTTTGAAGATATTGCTGCTTGTGGATTTTGGATTTTGCTGCATGGCCAACATAGCTACCCCTGGACATGTTTAATACTAGATTATTAACTGAGAGAAATAAAAACGGCAAATATCTGAGCTGTTTTTCCAACTCTATAAGTATTTAATAAAAATACTAAAGTACAAGTTTGATTCTGATTTATCGATACTACAGAGAAGTATAATACAGCTATTGTGACAATGATAGAAGGAGAAGCTGGAGCTATTATAAAGGACCAATGTTAGAAAAATATACCTGAATATCTTCAATGTTGTCCTGAAAAGGAGAAATACACAAACACACACAGCAACCTATCTCTAAGGAGCTCAGGTAAGTATATACCTCATACACACAGGTGCACATAGAGGCACACCATTTTATCACATAACCCAGTGAGGTAAGCTAGGCAGAGAAACAATGATTAACCCAGCTTAAATCTGTGACCTTCATCACTTTAGAAATTTGGATTCCAGTTTTCTAGCCGTAGTCTAATACCATACCATATTGCCTGACTGATTCAGAGTTTTTCCAGCAACGATATATCCAATGATCATGCCAGCTAGCAATGTGAGAAGGGCTGGACTACTATAAAGTCATGCAGAAGAGTCATCATGGTCCTACTTCTCTCACATTCCCATGCTGAGAGGACGCTGTCCTGTGAAAAGGGCCACAGACACATGAATGATGATAATCATACAAAGGAGACTCTGGGGTTTGCATCTGTGGTTTATCTGATTTTTTAAAACATATTAAGTTGCTTTAATTAATTTAAAAGCATTTAGTTTCTGGATGGTTGTTGTTGTTTGAGGGCTGTAGCACCACCTTCAGTCACTGGGGTAGATTCCCCTACAAGCACATAGGTTTGCACTTGATACAGTTTGTAACCATGGGATGAAGTTCAAGGAATTATAGGACTACTCCCTCTCCTGCTGCTCTCTGTATCAAGTCATAAACTAGGAAAACCCAACTTTCATGGGGCTAAAGCATTGCAATGTGGCAGTGGACATGCCTAGGGCTACTGTGAACTATAGCTTCAGACAATCACAATATATCCCACTGCAACAGCTATGTTGTAACTTGCTTATCAAACCAATCCCTATCCCAACCTTGCAAAACTGGATACCTTTGCTAGTATGTTTACAATATAATATGTAACATCCTTAACAATTACGGGACTTTCCACACTCCACTGTTATAGTGCTATTGTTCTTCTTTCAACATCCTATGGAATCCCGCATTTGCAGTTTAGTTTGCAGTTTCAAATTCTCAGCCAGAGAGCTCTTCAGCCTCAGTAAACTACAAACCCCAGAATTCCATAGGTTGTTGAAAGTGGAAAAATAACACTATAACAGTGTAGTGTGGAAAGGTCCTAAGAATAAACAATTACTCTTCCTTTTAGCAAAGTCAGGTCTACCAAGTTGCCATTAAACAGTAGTCTAAAATAGACAATTTGAGAAATGTGTGATTAAATTTAACATTTTTAGTTACATTCTATTAAATAACACTGGCATGGCAGGATTAGGTTAAGGATCACTGCATGCAGGGATAAGGGTGAATGAATATCTTTCCAATCATGTTGTGGTCCTGACAAAGGTTCCCTCCAATCTAACTGGGAGGCCACCATGGCTGCTTTTTGGTTTTATAAAACTTATGGCCAGTCCAAAGCTTGCTATTTAAACAGACTACAAACTTACCTGGCCCTAAATATTTAATATTTGGCTACTTCTGCTAGAATATGTTTATTTAAAAATCTTTTTGAATGTTCACTGTTTTTGCATGAGTTTTGTCTTCAATTAAAGGGTTTTCATGTCGTCGTGGGTTTCAACACAGTATACTTCATTTTCCCCTACCCAGTATTCAACAGTTATTATTAGGTTGCTCTGGAATTCTTCACATATCTTTCTATTCTAGGCTAGCCTAAATAATATTTTTTTCTGACTGACCACACAATGCCTCTTGCCAAGTTATTTATAGAGATGTATCTACAGTTATTGCCCAGCCGACCCACCATTAAGTTCCCTGCCTATAGGTTTGAATCTAAGAAACTGGGAACAGAAAAAAATAGCCACAAACCCCATTGTGCAAGAGTTCGTATGAATGGTGCTGTATGAATGGTGTTTACAGTCTGTACCATGCTTTGGCTCACTCAAGAAGTCAGACGGGGCCTGATGTGACCTCCAGCATAACTGGAAGAACACTGGGTTTTGTTTTCCTCTGCTAGTGCTCTAGTGTGAATATAAAACAGCCCTTTCCTGAATGGAAAGATGCCTTCTATAGATGTGGAAGTAAACCTGTGGATTCAGCCCATGGTGGTAATCTGCTCTCTGTAACCTGATTTCTTAGCTTCCAACTGAAATCAGCATGGCTTTGTTTTCCTTAACAATTTTGGAGGTGGAATCACTTCCACTTCTAATGGATTATACCATTTGGACCAAAAATAAGAAGGTATCTATTATATTGTTCTATAAGGCTTCCATCCTAGGCAACTAATATTACTTCTTGGTCATTGATTGGCTATAAGGGTGTTCCCCAGCATGTTCTGATTGCTCTTGAGCATTGCAAAGAACAGCCTTACATTGGGGCAGAGTCTGTAGCTTCTTCCTTCCATGCTGAACAAGTCCAGGTACACACTTGCAGTCAGTAAGTGGCTGAGAAAATAGATCTATTGTCACCAAGTTGCTTCTACTGTCTCCCCTAAGTGACCTGTCAGACACTTGCACTTCCATAAGCATAATGGACGATTTCACCCAGGATCATTGACTGTTGTGTTTAACTGTTGTGAACTCTTGCCAGAAGGTAAGTATGTATGTGTGTGTCATTTATTTACTTATTTGCCTCAAAATACACAAACAATTTCTTTAAAAAAAATGTGTTTCTGTTGTTGTGTGCCTCTAAGTCAACTCCAGCTTAAGACAAATATGGAGTTTTCTTCAAAAGCTTTCTTCAGAGAACATTTGCCACTGCCTCTTAGGTTGTCTTGAGTCTGATATGCCTAAGGCCTCTCAGTGGTTTTCCATGCCTAAACAAGAATTTGAGCCTTAGACTTGGAATAAATATTGAAGAAAGTCAAGGTAGAAAGTGCAAAAGTAGGGTTACAGATGAAGATTTTTAAAAATCATATATAACAACCACAGATGGTTTACATGACTCTAAAGTAGACAACTGAAGACAATGAAACAGTTAAAGATTTTCCATGCCTTGGTTCAGTCATGAATCAGACTGGATACTGTAATCAAGAAATCAGAAGACTAAGACTTAGAAATGGAGCCATGAAGGAACTAGATAAGATCCTCAAGTGTAAAGACCGTACGAACACTTGGGCTCATCCACTGAAACTGGATGGTAGGAGTTTCAAGCCAAAGAGCAAGATGCATCTTCCATCATAGAGCACAGTGGTAACCTGATGAATTTGCTTTTATGAGATGCAAAGGTGCATGCTGGCTTGCATGGCTTTAAGAGCAGCTGAGACACATTGGTTTTCAATGGCTATTAGTCATTTTGGTTTTGCAACTAACCCTAGTGTCAAAGGAAATAAGCAGGAAGGATGGGAAAGTATGAGTTGGAAAAGTACTGTTCTACTCATGTCTCACTCAGGGGCTTTCTCATCTCCTGCTTAGGGCATTCAAACAAAATGACTAGAAAGACTTTTAATATGTCCAAATCAGTGGTCACTGGTGACCCCCATATCTGTGACATGGTAAATTTGCTCTGAGTTTGACTCCAAACTTTAAAAAAGCTATCCATGGTGTTATGCTTACATGCATAATAGGGCTCAATACTTTGGTTAGCTCTTTCAACCCACAGTAGCTTCACCACCTCACTGACATGGAGCCCACCAGTCCACACTGGATTTATTAAAGCTCTTCTTAATTACTTTACATGGCAGTAGTAGAATGTAACTTCAAGTCACCTCTCAATGCATGAAGACCTAATGAATGTCACAATTTTTTTTTACAAGATGCAATGGTGGCTGTTGGCAATAAAGGCAATAAATAGACAAAGGTGATCTGATATTGCCTTCATTTGAACAAAGCACCTGGTATTCCCTGGTGGTCTCCCTTTTAAATACTAGCCAGAACTGGCCCTACTTAACTTATTTAAATTTAAGTCTTAAGAAGTCTGATGATGATCACAGTGTGGTGATGCCACACTATTAACAGTTTCCACTGTAAGCGCATCCAAACCTGTTATCAAAATACTGGAACTGCACAAAGAGAAACTTTTTAAAAAGAGTCACAGAAATTACAAAACTCTTTTTGTAAGTCAGCCAAGTTGACTGATCCTTAATATAAACAGTGAGGCCAGAACAGGAAAAAGAGGCTGAAAATGTGGTTTTGTTTACCCGCGTTGTAGCTTGCTCATTTTAGTTAGTGGCAGTAACTAAGCATTACTAATGTTTCTTAGATGTAGGTTATTGCTGATTCTGAAATGCTTCTATTAATTTTGTTCCTTCTCCAACACACAATGTCTTCTTCATGTCAAATGCAGGTCACAGTCACCCCATATGGTTAGATATCACATAAAATTGATAAAGGCTAGTAAAAGTTTCAGGAAATCTTATTTATTATTTTTTCTGGTTTTATTGTTAATATTAAACTTTTTTTCCCAGACGTCTAGATAGTAAGCTCTGAATATTCACTGGAAGGCGACAGCAGAGTCTACCCCATGTTTATATACATTCTATCATGCAGCAGGCAAATTACAGCTGTTTAATGAAAACCATGGTATACGAGGAGAGGAGAGAGGTCTCCTCACAGTTAGCTTCTCCATGCTTTTCACACATCCATCAAAGATGTGGAAACCCCACCCAAATGAAAAAGAGAGATTGTTTGTTCTAATTATTATTATGCCACTTTGAATGTTATTTTCACAGAAAAGCAGTGTGTGATTTTAAATACAATTAAAATATCCACAAGCTAAGAGTCCTTAGTGAGACAATTTTGCATCTCAGATAGTTCCACAATCCAAGGCAATTCTTTAGACTGTGTTTCAAGGTTGTTTTCAAAGCTAATACTAGTTTCATCACTAAAATTTAATAAAACTCTAGATCAATTGATTCAACTGAAGTAGTACATAGGATGACAATGACAACAACAACAAGGAAACCAAGAAGGAGAAAAAGAAACCAAGTCACACAGAAAACAATTTAAAAAAGAAAACAATGTCAAGAAAATGTAAGAAGCTGAATTTATCTTCAGTTCTGTAAAGCTTGATATTGGGGCTAAACATCACAAGACTAGAGAGGAACATATACTTAACCTTAAAGCAAAGGTTTGTTGTTGTTAATTGACATGAGGTCAGCTTAAACTTATGATAATCCTATGAGAGAGAAACCTCCAAGTCACTTTGTCACCAACAGCCCTGCTCAGGTCTTGCTAAAAATCTTGCCAGCACCATTCAGAATGTCCTGCTTCATATAGAACGGATACATGTAAGGCTCTTGGCTATGTTGACTAGGGCCCTTTCTGCACGGCATTTGTCATACAAAAGGGTGCCTAAAGCATTGTGCAATTATGAGGAGCAATCTGCATGACACACTCACAATCGCGCAAATCTCCAGGGGCTGACAAAGGCCGATTGCGCACCTTTTCATTTTCGGCTGGAAGCCAAAAATGGTTCGCAATCGCACATTGCTCCCAGGCCCCGCTCTGGTGTGCAGAGCCTCTGGAGCCACGCCAGTTGCATTTCCTGCCCCAGCGCAGCCAGGGAAATTCCCAGGCTGCACTGCAGAAGGAAGAGGCAGGGCTCTTGCGCGAGCAGGCAGCTCGTGCGGAGCTGAAGTACAGGGACATGAGAGCCTCTCACCAGAGGCTGCTCATGCAATCCCTGCACCCCAATGCTGAGAAAAGGTAAGGTGCGGAAAGGGCCTAAGAAGCCCAATGCATAGCTATGGCATGGTATCTGACTATTCACAAACTGCCTCAACTGAGCCACACCAGCTACACTTTAAAGAATGTAGTATATTAACAAAACACATGTAACATACTATCATAGTGAGCTCAACTAAACAAGAAAAGTTCTTCTAGCAGTTAAACTATCTAACTTTCAACACAAATAAGTAGCTTCTTTTATCTGCTGTAGCAATAATGGATCATGGAATCAGAAGTCTTTCTACCTGTGTGGTAAATGGATGCCATGAACTTCACACAGCCTTCTTAGATGACTCCCACTGAATATCTTTGCATAGGACCTGGCATTTAAAGAGATTTCTGTGAAACTGGCACAATGACCTAGCCAGCATCAGGATATTGACAGGGTGAAGTAAAAGTCAACTTTCTTTGTCCATTCAAGGATGGAGGGAGAGATGGAGAGAGGACTATAAGAACATAAAGGCCTAGTTAATAGGATTTCCAGATTTCAGGACCTGTACCTTCTTTTCCAGTCCTTAGAGAAAGAGAGAAGACTCTCAGGGCAAAAGTGCTGACTTGCAAATGTGTGTTTTCCTCATTGGTTAAATTTAGTACTTCTGATCTGAATGGCATACACTTGGGCATTTGTGGTTTGATGTTTTGGGTATTGTGTTTAATATCTTTGCCAGGCCTACTACCTGTGACAGCAAATGGGGTCATTTCTAGGTCTCAGATTTTGGCCTTGTAAAGATGGGCTCAAGATAATCCTGACCTGGCAACATTATTTGTTGACCACTTTGAAGCAAAGCTCCAACTTACTGTTCCTAGGAAATTATCATTTAACTTCACCTTCATAGAAGTGTCATCAGAAGAAGATCCTTGATTTAGTCCCCAGTATCTCAAAGGGATCAACATGAACATCTGGCCTGAACAGTGGCATGAGTAAAATTATTGAGAGGAAATGTGTTCAGTTCCTGAATAATCCGTTCTTTGTTTTTTGAATACATGAAACCTGTTGCTGTTCTTTTAGATAATGAAAGAAATTATAACTTGCAGTTCTAACTAACAAAATTCAGATGATGTATAAAACCTGACTTGGAAGTCTTATCTTGAAGAAGTTGCTGTTATGCTTTTTAATAAACTTGTAAAAAAAATGATGTTCAGTTTTCTCTGTGCCAATTTGTCTCATGATTACATTTGATACTCATCTAACTTACATCAAAGCACTCTAAATCAGCTTTGTAAGTCAACTTCTTTTTTCCTCCATTACCATTCCATGTCTGCTATAACCAATGTTTACACTAAGAGTGTTGGGCTTCTTTAATGTTGTCTGAGCAAACAAACATCCCACTGTGTTTTGATAAGGGTTCATCTGGAAGCAACAATCAGTTGCTGAGGTTCAGGGTAAAAAGGATGTCATCTCATTCAATATATCACCTTTCTTAAAATGCAGTTTGCTTTCCCAACAACCTTTGGATTTGGGAGCTCCTAACTGCCCTAACGCTAGTCATTGAGCAACTGTGCCCTACTTTTTTTTCTGAAAATTAGTTATCCAAGAGCTGTCAAGCAGCAAGTGAAGTGATGTTGAACGAGTTGTGTGGGCTTGCTAGAGGAAGTATCAGACCCTGACCATTACTGTTGGGAACAGCCAAGCTTCTAATTCAAAACACACTTCAGTATTGTAGCCTTGTTTCCAAAGTCAGATCTCTATCCAGATGAACAGCTGAAAAAATGTAGAGGGTGAAAGAAGAAAAAAAAGTCAATCTGGAGGTAAGACTGCCAGAATCAATCCAGCATGAGCTATCTCATGTCATTAGTGCCTGGATAGAAATAATAATTGTTACAAACATAGTACTGTAGAACGATGTGGAGAACAAACCATTTGAACATCCCAGATGGATTCACAAATCTTGTTGTGTTACCAACAAGTACATTCTGTGCAAGACAGATGCCAATGTTCAACCATCTCACATGATTATTTACAATTCATGCTGTTTATCATGTTTCTACAAAAAAGTGCCTCCAAATACATATGTATTGTCCATTCATGATATAAAATTATGTGGGCACACACATATCAGCCTGTGTCAAAAATACTTTCTGTGATGTGACCTTATAGTGTAGTATGAAGTGACCACAACTAGAGATCTGTTTCTAGAGTGTTTGGGAGCTACTTGAAACTTTGTTTCTCAACAAACTCTTGGTAGTTAGTAAACCTATCTCCTCTTAAAGAATATAGTAGGTCCCCCATAATCCTGGGGGATACATTCCAAGGCTTAATATGGATAGGAAAAAAAAAAACAGATAATACCAAACACTTTTTTTTTAAAGTGAGATGAATGATGGGTTCTCTTAGCCTTATCAGGATTGCCAACATCATTTTGCTTTGGGGCCATTACAAACAACACAAGGACTCAAAAAGAATGAGGGAGTGTACTGGATAAGGACAAGGGCTTTACTGTGCAAGCACGGGGATAAATGCAAGAACACTATACAACTATCAAATCACAAAGAGTGACTGAGAGCTCTACTAAGAGAATGGGTAGCATTAGAGCACCTGTAGTACTGTATACTTTGAGGCAAAGTTAGATAGCATGGACAACATGAGACAACATGATACCACAAGCAAACTTGGTGCCATTTGCTTCAGTTTCACATTCCCTGCCATTTTCCATGGTGTGGTGGTTTCAGCATCAGACTATGATCCTGGAGACCAGGGTTCACTTCCCTGCTCAGTCATGGAAACCCACTGGGTGATCTTGAGCATATCACACAATCTTAGCCCCAGAAGGCCCAGTGGTAGGTTCACCTTAGAGTAGCCATAAGTCAAAAATGACTTGAAGACACACAATAGCACCAACAGCAACAACAGCAACTGCATGTACTTTACTGTATTTTGCTTTATTTGAGGGACCTAGTGTAATATATATTTAATTACTATACACTAGGCCCATTTTCATTTTTGTAAAATACAGCAACATCCAAAATCCACAAAACAGTGATACTTTTATCGGGCCAACCAAACATGCACAAAATATATCATGCAGCCTTTTCAAGCTCCACTGCCTTCTTCATTAGGCAAAGGTGTTAAAAATCATACAAGAGTACTTTCTTTCCATATTTTTAATTTACGTTTGTTGCATTGTTGTATTCCATTTGTGATTAACAATAAAATCTTTTAAAAAACCATATGGGAGAAAGAAAAAAATGATGATCACATGCCTACGTTTCATCAGGATGCTGATTTTGTTGTCAGTTAAGATGTTGTTGTCAGTTATTTTATAAAAAATAAATTTAAAAAGAGATGGTCTGGAGGGCTATTAATGGAGGCAAAATCTACTCCCCTCTTTGGCCATGTGGACACTGGGAGACAAAGAGTCATAAAATCCAAGTGATAACATTTCAACTCCCTTAATAACAGAAAAAGTAACTTCCCTTGAGATCCAGATTGTTTCTGTCCTAACCCAAGAAACACACTTTTGCCTGATGCAGAAGCCAGTGATTCAGAAATTTTCAGCATCTCACATATAAATCTCAAATTGTCTGGCTTTTATAAGCACACATTTTTGGTTCTTTTGTGCTTTTTATCCGCCTTTACAAGGCGTAACGACTTCCTGATTTGAGGTGATAAGTCAGTTTCCTGTACATGCTGCAGACACCTCTTCCTTATCCTTAATGCAAATTTTACTCAAAGCTGAAGTTGACTCTAATAAACAACACCATCAACTTAAGATATGCCTGTTTAGCATTAACCTTCGCATGTGATCCAGCTCTCAGTCTTATGTGGACAGCCAATAAGACCATGCCAACTGAAATTTGCTATATGACTGACAACATCTTAACTCACAATATTGTACTCAATTCCAGATTTGTCATCACCTTGTATTTCATCATACTTCTAGCACAACATCGAGGCTCATGACTGTGTAGGGTAGATTGCAGATTTTCATCTATTTAGTACATCATTGGATCACCACAATTCTAAGAAGAGATCACAAGAAATGGAAATACTGCACAGTGACTTACTGGGAAAGTATCTCCATGCCAGGTTTCAAACTTTAGTTCTCCTCTACAACATACTGTATGCTACTAGAGGCAGTTCATTGCTGGCTTATCTCATTAAACAGGTGAAAAGAAGCTTGTGCTCCTGAAGAGATGTAATTAGTGCAATGCCACAGGGTTTTGTCCTATGTCCAGTGCTATTCTACATCTTTATCAATGACTTGGATGAAGGAATAGAGGGCATGCTGATCAAATTTGTAGATGATACCAAATTGGGAGGGGTTGCTAATACCCCCGGAGGACAGGATCAGCATTCAAAATGAACTTAACAGATTGGAGAGCTGAGCCAAAGCTAAAAAAAAAAAAAAAAAGAACTCCAACAGAGAGAAATAACCTTACATTTCTACTCTTGGGCAGAAAAAAATGAAATCTACAAATATAGGATGGGAGACACCTGGCTGGACAACAGTACATATGAAAAGGATCTAAGAGTCTTAGTAGACCACAAGCTGAACATGAGTCAGCAGTGTGATGTGGCAGCCAAAAAAGCCAACATGATTCTTGGTTGCATCAATAATAGTCTGTTCTCTAAACTGAGGAAATTAATAGTACCACTCTTTTCTGCTTTGAAGAGGCATGCGGCAGCAGGTGGGGGGAGGTGAGCAGTGGCAGGTGGGGAGGGGTGAGCAGCAGTGGGGGGCAGGCAGGGGGTTCCTCTTTTTTGCACCCCCCTGACATTGGCACCCAAGGCACACACACCAGTTGCCCCACCCTATATCCACCTCTGGTGTGGGGTAGTGGTTTGCATTTTAGACTAAGATTCCAGAAGACCAGGATTAAATACCCTGCTCAGCCATGGAAACCTACTGTGTTTATCTTGGACAAGTCACACACTGTATCATGTACTGCATGACCCACATTCCACAAAACTCACTCTGAGGTAGAGACCAATTTATTTTTATGGATAAGCATGAGCAACACAGCACACTTCCACTGAAGTTGCCAAAACTGAAGGGTACATACAGCATATCTCTTTTACAGGTTATCAATACAAGTTTAGACACTTAAAGCACTCATTGACCAAAGCCATAAATCCCTTCATGTGTCTATCCTCCCCCCACCTTTTTTTATTTTTATTCCAAGGCTAGTGCCTTCCACAACCCCACATGTCCTGAACCAAGGTGATCCTCCTGCATATTCTCGCTATTCCTATATCCACAACACTCTGTTTTCATGACATCCTAGCACCATTCTCCCCTAACATGAAACACAACATAACAGCAAGTGATTACAATGGAGCAGCAACTAGCAGTACTTAAATCTGGATACATATTTGCCCCGTTTAGCTATGGTTACATACATGGTAACACTTAGCAAAGAATACACATTCAATGGCTTAATATTTTCCATGACAGGGAAGCTTAGCGACCTGACGCACTGTCAGCATTAGAGGAAGGCAAATGCAGACCACCACTTCCCAAACAAATCTTGGAAAGAAAACCTGTGATAGGTTCACCATAAGTCAGAGTGGATTTGAAGGCATATAACAACAACAAACTCCTTTTTCTAGGGAATAATGAGAGAGAACTTCTGGTCCAGGAAGCTTCCAAGTGCAAAAAATTGCTTCTGAAATAGATTGCAAGGCTTCCCTCTATGGCTCAACATTTAAAAAACCAAATCCATTTTTGAAAGCCAGAAGTGGGCTTCTGGACACTTGTAGGGGAGGGTTGTTTTATTCTTCAATAGTCCTACATGTGACTTTGATATTTATCCCTGCCTGACCATTGAGATCTTCCAGGGAGGTCCTTCTCTGTGTCCCACCAGTGATAGAAATATGTTATTTAGAGGTGCAGGGCATGCCTTATTTGCTGTGGTTCCTATGCTATTTGCTGCTCTCTCCTTGGAAGACCATTTGGTGCTGACATTGACTTCATTAGTGTCAGGAGAAAACATGGCTTTTCATCAAAGCTTCTGAGGCCTAAGGATCTTGCCCTGACTAAGGCCTTTTCCACACGGGGTTTTTGAAACGCCACAGTCCATCCTCCAACGAGGAGGTCTGCACCTCGGACTGGACTGGGTCAGACCTATTTAACGTAGATCCACACCTCAGTCCAGTCCGGAACGACTCCAAGTGGTCCTCCAGCGTGCTTTTGAAAGACCTGATTTTTCCAGTCTTTCAAAAGCATGCAGCGCACCACTGCGAGCCTGCTCCCTTCTGCAGATTTGCAGGCTCGCACCAATGCAAGTCTGCAATCTGCCCAGGGACAAGCTTTAGGCTGGCGAGCTTCAGCAGTTGGTCGAGACCCTCGACCAACCGGAAGCCGCCATTTGGGATGCCGGAGCAGTGTGTATTGACGACCACGCACTGTTCTGGAGCGCCTTGGACCAGACCGGGGAGCCGAAAGGTCCGGTGAGCAGTGGCGCAGGGCGATTCCCTTGCCCGGTGTGGAAAAGGCCAAAGTGATACTTTCTTGCTACATTCTGCAGTGTATGTGTTGTTGTTTGCCTTCAAGTCGTCTCTGACTTCCAATAACTCTATCCTGGGGTTTTCTCGGCAGGATTTATTCACAGAAGGTTTGCCATTGCCAGCCTCTTGACACCAAGACAGTGTGACTTGTCAAGATCAGCTAGTGGGATTATGTGACTAAGCAGGGATTTGAATCCTGATCTCCTAAAATCTTAGTATAATGCTCAAATCACTGGCTGTTGTATGCAGTATATACACTGTTTTAAATTCTTTAATAACATTTTTGGCCATTTTCAGCTTGTTTTTAGACTGGCTAATACTGTTTTACATTGTCATAATTGTTGTTTTTCACTGCTTCAACCTTACCCTGATCTTTTGTTATACAGCAGGGACCTATCAGACTGTACTGCTATAGCACTATTATTTCCTTTTAATTGCCATGGCAACATAGTATGGAACCCTGGGACTTGCAGTTTAGGGAGGCGCTTTTAGAATTCTCAGTCAGAGAGCACCTGACCTCAGTAAATTACAAACCCCAAAATTCCACAGAATGTTGCTATGGCAGGTAAAGTAGAATAACAGTGCTATAACAGTGTAGTGTGATAGGACCCTAAATGCTTGAATAAATATAAGAAATGTATCCCATTGCTAGCTCCTATAGAAAAGACCCACTAAATCAATGGAATTTACATAAGTGTTGCCTTAGGTAAACACAGATCAGTTTAGTGATTGATTCAAGGAATTTACGCTACCTAGGACTAGCAGTTGGATTTGGGCTCTAGCAGTAATTAGGTTTCACAGCAACTCCTTCCTAACCTATTAAATGTTTACAAAGGTAAGGCCTCCTGCAAATTAATCCAGGCAATTGGACACATGAGTTCATGCAGAGTCCTGCTGAAGTCATAAAATCCAGAGGCCAAGTCTCAGAAAAGGAAAAAGAAAGTAAAGTCTCTAGAAAACAACTTAGAGTTAGAAGTAATGTGGAGAAGTACAGCTATTAAAATAATAAGATGAGGATTATTCAATTACATAGGCTAGCTATATGTACAGCCTGGATGGTGCCAAGTGATTTAGAAGGCTTTCATTTAACAAATGCATTAAATAAATGAGATAAGCTCTCCCTGACCTCCCCTCAACCTATCTGTGGAACATGTTCAAAGCTTTACTTTCCCAGAGTCAAAGTTAATTGCAACTGCTAATAAGGTCAGCAACGTATTATTCTTCCCAACTAAATCAGTGCATTTGTGGTGAAACAGTTCAATCCTTGTTGGAGTCTTTTTGGCATCCATTCTACACAGACCTGCCAAGACATAGAAAAGGCATCGGATGATAGCTCTCATTGACAGTTCAGCTGTAAATGTGACCAATGAGATCTGACACAGAAAACAAAGGAAGCTGTACCAGAGCAAACAAGTACACACCAAGTAACTCGCAAAGCTCAGAACAAGTACTTTCCTCGTTGGAACTAGCTGGTGCACTTTATCTCTCCTCTTCCTCCCCAATAATTTTAATTGTGATGGCATACTCAAACTGGAAATAGAGTGACAGACTCCTTGATAACTGTGCTGGTTTATATCAGTGGTTGATTCACCATCCACCTGGCCAGAAAGGGAAGGATTCATTTCCTTCATTGTGTAGACATAGGAAAAATTGCATCCATGTAGGTTGCTCAGATTAGAAACACAACATGCCCTATGGCTTGTCTCTCCATGCTTGCCATCATGGTGTGTACAAAGGATCAATCCTTTTAACACCATAATGTAGGAATATTAGGTATCTATATTAAGCAGTGTGCAGCAGGAATAGTGCAATATGAGTTTATGATAGAAACAGGAGTAATTACTCAGGATGCTCTTGTAAGGGAAAAATAACTTATGACTGTTGTCTCAGGAAAACCATTTTGAGACAGGAAGAGAGACAGATAAAAGACAAAAAAAAAAGTTAACCTATATTTCTACACTATATTGTTATAGTGCTATTATTCCACTTTCAACATCCTGTAGAATTCTGGGGTTTGTAGTTTTCTGAGGCCAAAAAGCTCTCTGGCTTAGAATTCTAAAGGCCCCTCTCTAAACTGCAAACTTCAGGTTTCCATAGGATGTTGACTGTGGAATAATAGCACTATAGCAGTGTTGTATGGAAAGGCTTTGGTTACATAAGCTCATAAAAGTTGGCTCTCATGAATGGGATTAAGTTAGGAGCCATTATTTGCGTTGGAGCCCCACAATTGCTCACTTTTCAAACAAACCGGGAACAAAAAGACTAGCTTCTTGAAGAAGGGGTAAATGACCTTTACAGGTAAGGAGTGGAAAAAAAAAGCACCTAAGTGCATAGACCAAAGAATGACACCACGAAGTGAAATAAATAGCAGGTGTGATCTAGGCTTCTCTCTCCCAGTAATCACTTAGCATAAGTGCTGATGCTTCTGAACAAAACAGCTATGGCAGGGAGTGGAGAATCATGATTCTCACCTACAAACTACAACTCTTCCACAGAACTTATAACCCATGCCTACAGCAAATGAGAGGGACAGGAGGAAGCACAGTAAATTCACTGTGCATGAATTCAGCACATCTGGAATGTGGCCAAGTTAATCTGATGAACCTAAACTGTGTTGTAGAAAACCCCTATCATTTGCATTTTTTCACTTGATCCCCTCATCAAAAATTTAAGGGAGACATAGCATGTAACAGAGCTCAATGTGATGGCTTCTGGTCATGTCAGTGGAGCAGTGAATCCATGGTGGATTTTAGTATTAACTTTAAAGAAACTCTCCGAGATACTTTGGGGATAGGGCTCAGCACTACAGATAGCTCCTTTAAAGTTTGGACTAAAACCTGGGGAAGATTGATTATCTCAATGTATTGGAACCCACCAGTCACATTAAATGTTCCTCTCTGTTGCTCAAAATAATATTGGAAAATATTAGCTGTGCTACAATGCTGCACTTTCTTAGAGATTAGCTGAAACATTTACAAATCATGAGCATATGTCTGCTAATGGTAACTCACCTATGCCTAGTGCTCCCATAGTTTGTTGTTGTTGTTGTGTGCCTTCAAGTCATTTCTGACCTTTGGTGACCCTAAGGCAAACCTATCAAGGGGTTTTTGTTGGCAAGATTTGTTCAGAGAGTGTTTGCCTTTGCCTTTTTTTAAGGATGAGAAAATCTGATTTGCTCAAAGTCACCCAGTGGGTTTCAATGGCAAATTTGACCCTCTAATGCTGTCATATTTCACTTGCTTGCATTTTTTATAGAAACCTTTCTCTGGATATTTCTTCCACTGTACTTTTAATTTCATGTTTGTTGTACCTTACACTTCAGTCCTGGAATAACCACCAAAATAGCTAGCAATTCAAATCATTATGACTGTCTGAATATCAAAGAAGCAACCATACTGCTAAACTACAATTATTTCACCATCCCAGAATACAGTATAGAAAACGGTGCCAGAAGGAGCCCAGCAAGACAGAAAGCAAATTACCTACAATACAAGGTATGGAGAAACTTGGATGACAATAAGAACTGAGAGTATAAGCTTGCTGTTTGTCCTCCCTTCTAGCTAAAATGCAATGTTACATGTCAGACCATGGTCTAATCCAATTGCTACTCTCAACTAGAGAACTAGTTAAGCAATGGCGACTGGGTAAATCAACACTTATATAAGTTGCACAGCGTCCCTCCTGTGGTGAGGGATGAAACTTCTTGAGGATCACATATTTCCCATCCTCAGAGACTGGAAATGATGAATCAATATAATTAACATAAATAATTTTATTTTTCCTATTTCTCATTGATTCATTAGGTCTATTCTGGTCAATTCAGTTATTCTATTCTAGTCAGTTTAGTAGATCTGTTCCATCCCTTTCTTAAAACCTTCCAAGTAAATGGCTAACACTAAAAACCATCCCTAGTAGATGTTTCATCAATTAAGCTTTATAGAACTGGCAAAGATCTTTCACTGCTGGAGACAAAGGATAAGACAGTGTTGCTTCTCCCCCATGTACCAAAGCTGACTGCACTGGGAATGGCGCCATCCTTCATTAGTGGTAATGGGAGAGAGTCCTCACTGCACCTAGTTGCAGAAAAACAGTTCAGGGTGCAGAACAAGTTGTGCAGTCCACACAGCTCTGTCCCACAAGAAAAGGCAAAGGCAGAGAGTGGTCAGAAGCGGTAGCAAGGTGTTGGGCAGTTGCCTCACTGTGTCTAATGGGAGACCTGGCCCTACAGCTTTGATAGTTCCAATCATTAAGGGCACCAAGTTAATATATTATTGCCCTTGCCCTACAACTGATATGAAAGTGGGACTTAAGATAGTGACTAAGATGAATTGAGTAGAAGCTATTAAGTCAATTAAAAACCAGAGTACATTGAAGGTTGTGTGTGTGTGTGTGTGTGGAGAGCAAGGAAGGGGAGAGAGAGAGAGAGAGACTGGCTGCTTGTCCTTTTCCTCGTCCCCAGCTGGGCTTTTCACTCCCACCCAACAGTAGTCTCTTCCCACCAGATCTTTCTTCCTGAATAGGGATCTAACCCTGGAGGCTTCAAGCAACCCAATGGGTGGGTGTCGGGATGCCCTCCATATTAAGTAATGGGATATGTAGTCCAGTATAATGTAATAGACTGCTTGTAGCTAAAAAAAACTAGGTACCAGGGACCATTAGATAAACAATTGCTAGGAATCTGCTGATAACCACTGCTTGGCTTTCACAGCTTCAAGGTCTCTTGGCAAAGGGGAGTGAACACAGGGAAACTTAAACTCATGTATTTCCTTTTGAACCTCAGTCTTCTCACTAACATCTATTACATGTACTTCACTCCAAATAAATAGTGCTTATGCGTTGTACCATTTGCGTGTGTGGATTCAGTTCCTGACAGAGTGAGAAGACTGAAACCACATTTAAAACCATGTTACAAGAATTTGAAGAAGAACCACAGGAGGAGGTAGCAGCTGGTGGAGCAACTGAGACCCAAGGAGAGGAACAAGCTGAGGGAGCTGAACCAAACCCCAACTTGCCCACAGATGTACAAGTGAAGGTTCATCCTGCAATTCCTACAACCACCCCTGTTGCTGGACAAACCTGGGCCTGGGGAGAGTGTCCTGACATGGCTCACAGACAACAACACCACATCACGCATTGGGATGTTACAACCAGCAAAACGGACCTTATGGAACAACTTTTAGCCAAAGAAGAGGAAGCGGAGCTACTACGACAAGAGATGTCTAGATTGCAAGCACAGCTAGGCAACTGGAGGAATCTGCTGCCTCAGTTAGACTGAGGCCAACAACGTGGCCCTGCAGCGACAGCACCAATTACCATGGCTCCAGCATCTCCAGGGGGACCAGCGCCTCAGCTTGGGCCCAAACCCTTCCAAGAGATGAAAGCCAAGAGATGAAAGATGAGAGGGAGCTACTCTCAACTACTTCCTCAATGTGGCCTCCAACTACATGGCCAACTACAGGAACAGTTTCAGTGACAACGCTTCCAGAGTGAGATATCTGAGCCAGCATCTGAAGGGTGAGGCATCAGAATGGGTCGCCACCGTATTTGGCACCCAGGCTGAAGAAACAGCAGACCTACAACTGTTTATGAACCAACTCTGAGAGAGGTTCGAAGACCCTTTTATACATGAACAAGCCAGACACCAATTCAGGAAACTGTGCCAGGGAAAAGGAACCACTGGAGAGTACGCCCAGGCATTTAGAAGGTTAACTGCTAAGGTACCAGAATGGAAAGATGAAATACTGAAGCAGTTCTTTCAGTATGGATTGAACCCCACCATTTTGGACTGGGGCCTTTCCCAAGGAAATCCTTCTAACCTGCTGGGCTGGATGAAGCTTGCTGGCAAAGCAGAGAGTCTCCTGGAAAGCATCCTACTCACCCACCAAAGAAAGGCTCAAGAGAGCAGCCACAAAACCCTGGGAGCCAGAACATCCCCCCTTTGTGAGCAACGATGAAAGGAAGAAACAGCTGTGTGAAGGGACCTGGTTCATATGCAGAAAAAGGGGGCACATTGCCAATGATTGCCAAGGCCAAGGGAAGACTACAGAGGAAAAGTCAGCACCTCCCTCTACTAAATCTATGACCCATAAAACCAAGACCTCGAAGCCACAGGCCAAGTCCTTGGGCATAGGCCCTTCACGTGCATTTGCGAGGGCGAGGATAGCCCCCAGCCAACCTCTGACTCCGACAGCAAAAAATGGACTCCAAACCAGTCAGCAAATGTAAGTACAGCCAAAACTCAGCATGTGTATGTTACTGTACTTTTATGAGTGACAGATGGAGAGTTAAGACAGTACAGGGCATTAGTTGACTCCGGATGTACAACAAGCTTGTTAAATCTCATAGTGGCCAAAGAGCTTGCAGTGGAATTTGAACCCCTCAAAAAGGCCATTTGTTTATCACAAATGGATGGTTCACCTATGCAGGGATGTCCAATCAAGGAAAGGACCAACCCCATTCCTTTCCAGGTGGGAGGCATCTGGGAGCACTTGAAGTTCCAAAGTACCAAGCAAAATTGGATTCCAAGTAGTCCTCAGGTTCGATTGGCTAAAAAGACATAATCCCAAAATTGACTGGACCTGAGGCATTTTAAAACAAAAGAACAACATAAACAAACTGCCCAAGACATGGATCACTCCCCCTGAGGAAATAAAAAAAACAACGCTGTACTTAAGCTGAGTTTAAGAAGAGCTGCAGAAAATCCCAAAAGAGTACTGGGACCTGCAAAAGGCATTTTAAGAACAGGAAGCAGATAAACTCCTGCCCCACAGAGACTTTAACTGTAAACTAAGATTAATAGACAGCATCAAAATTCCAAAACGAAAAATCTATCCCATGAACAAACAAGAACTAGGGACACTGCAGAAGTTCCTGAACAAAAAGGTTATTAAACTTTCTTCTGCCCCAACAGTGAGCTCAATTTTTTTCTGGCAAAAATGTGACGGGGGAGATCCTAGACTCACTGTGAACTTTAATTTAATAAATTTAATAATTTAATAAATCAGGCAGTACTCCCTAATGCTTACCTGATTCCTCTCACTGCGGATATAACAGCCCAATTGGTGCAAGGTAAATAATTCACAAAGCTAGACCTCAGGGAGGCCTTTCACCGGATTAGAATGGACCCTGACAGTGAATGGCTCACTACTTTCTCAACCCCCTTGGAAAATTACTAATGGACTGTACTCCCTTTCAGATTACAAGGAGGGCCTGCAGTGTTTCAAATGCTCCTTAATTTTATTTATCTTGCAAAAATTCCTGTATGATGGTGTGGTAGTTTATTTAGATGACATTTTGACCTACTCCAAGACCCTACCTTTAGTGCTTCTGAGTTTTCTGCCAGGTTCACTGCCAACTTTCCTCTAGATACCTGGGGGATGAGCGAGGACAGCTGCAGATCAAAACAGTGCTTAAGAAAAAAGAGCTATGGGTAGGGACAGGGGGTCTGCTGAGGTTCCCCAGATCCTCCTTGGCTTTTCCTGGTCTTTCATGGAAATGGAATTTTCTGTGCACATGACGTGTGAGTTGGAAGAGCACATTCTCCCTAATGTAATTTGATGGCAGTAATTATTTATTTTGAGGCAGCAGAATAAAGAGTATTTTTTCTGACTAAAGAGAAGAACTTGACCAGGGTGCCTAACTCTAAACATATTGTCTACTCAGTGTTCAATTTTGCTTTTCTGGACATGGTTTCTCTCTGATAAACTGTAATATATTGCTCTGTGAACATTCTATATACATTAGGTCTCTTTGTACTGCAAGATAAAGGACTTGTGATTTTTTTTCTTGGATTATTTCCTGGTTTCTCTGGAGGAACATGTCACCCTGCCCCTGTACTGCAGACTCTTATAGTACTTGGGCTTATTATCTGTGAAGAAACAACCTTAATCAACTAAATGTCAGATTCTAATTGCCTGTCATTCAGAGAGGATTGGGGAAAAAACACCCTCAGAAAATAACACACTCTTGACTCAAGAGTTGTTAAGCAAACTTTTTTCTCTTCCCTGTGGAATAAGGACTTTAAAGACAGAACGGAGTTGCCTGTAATATATGATTATCAAGCTTGATTTCATGTGCATGTACATAATCCAAATGACCTGATTGAATGAACTATGGGCTATTTTATTTGCATTAATCAAGTCTTCCCTATCTTGGCACCTCTATATTTGTTTGATCACAATTTCCATTATTTTTAACCAATAAGGTCATTGGCTGAGCTGATGGGAACGGTGGTCAAACACAGTAAAAGCATGCTAGTTTAGGAAAGTCTTCATTCGTCTAACGTTTTTCATACATGCCAATAATATACTAACTACAACCAGGATCTATTTTTCTTGCTGGCACCACTAACTCACCCACCTCCACTGTAGTGGTTAAAGCAAGTAAGAGTCACACTTTATGATTTCCATTTTTAACTATCTACAGGCTTTACCCCTTAGTCCACTTGTTCAATTAGTCCAGTTTTAATAAATTCCAAATCCATCCCTTGCCCTGTATTTGTTACTTCCTCTCTATTTAATGTACGACATGTTTTGTGGATGGGTCTTAAAGTTCTACCATACACCAAAACCTTTCAAACCTTGGTTCCAGTCTTGTCATTTGCTGTCCAGTGACCAATATCTCTGCAAAGCTAGCCAGTTTCATAAGACAGCCATCATTCAATCTCCCTTTGCCCACAGATTGTAACCATCTACTTTCCATGTGTCAATGGTGCTCAGATAAGTTACCCTTGAAGAGCTCTAACTGAATCCACTGTGTTATGTCATGTTCTCAGCTTGATTTGTATTCACTCCACAGTCAACAGTTCCCCCATTTTTTGTACACAGTAGGGGACATGCAGCCCAGAATAGGTAGGAAAGTAGTATAGGAATACCTGGCTATTCTAAATGAACTCAAGTCTCCAGGGCCAGATGAATTACATTCATGGATATTAAAAGAACTGACACAAGTTAATTTCACAACCACTAGCAATAATCTTTGAGGCTTCTTGGAGAACAGGAGAAGTCCCAGCAGACTGGAGGTGAGCAAATGTTATCCCCATCTTTCTAAAAGGGGGAAAAAAGAGGACTCAAATAATTATTACCTAGTTAGCCTGAAATCAATATCCGGAAAGATTCTAGAGCAGATCATTAAACAGACAATTTGTAATTACTTAGAAAACAATACTGTGATCACTAAAAGTCAAAATGGATTTCTCAAAAACAAGTCACACCAGACTAATTTTATTTGTTTTTATGATAGAGTTACAAGCCTGAAAGATGAAGGGAATGCTGTGGATGTAGCATGTCTTGATTCCAGTAAGGCCTTTGAAAAAGTTCCCCATTATATTCTTGCAAAGAAGGTAGTAAAATGTGGGCTACAGTGGATTTGTAATTGGTTGGCTGACTGAACCCCAAAGTGTGCTCACCAATGGCTTCTTTTCATCCTGGGGAGAAGTGACTAGCGGAATGCCACAGAGTTCTTATCTGGGCCCAGTGCTATTCAACCTCTTCATCAATGACTTGGATGAGGGAATAGAGAGCATGCTGATCAAATTTGCAGTTGGCACCAAATTGAGAGGGGTTGCTAATACCCCAGAGGTCAGGATCAACATTCAAAATGAATTTAATAGATTGAAGCGCTGGATCAAAGCTAACAAAATGAATTTCAATAGAGAAAAATGTAAGTGCCTACACTTGGACAAAAAGAAAGAAATGCACAGATATAAGATGGGAGACACCTGGCTGGACAATAGTACATGTGAAAGGGACTAAGGAGTCTTAGTAGACCACAAGCTGAACATGAGTTAGCAGTGTGATGTGGCAGCCAAGAAAGCCAACATGATTCTTGGTTGCATCAATAAGAGTCTGTTGTCTAAACTGAAGAAATTAATAGTACCACTCTTTTTTCTTCAGTCAGACCTCATCTGGAATATTGTGTCCAGTTCTGGGTATCTCATTTCAAGAAGGATATTGACAAGCTGGAGAATGGCCAGAGGAGGGAGACCAAAATGGTGAAGAGTCTTGAAGCCATGATCTATGAGAAGCAGCTTAGGAAGCTCAGTATGTTTGGTCTGCAGAAGAGAAGGTTAGGAGGGGACATGATAGCCATGTTTAAATATTTGAAAGGATGTCATATCGAAGAGAGAACAGGTTTGTTTTTCACTGCTCCAGAAACTAGGACAAGGAGCAATGGATTCAAACTACAGGAAAAGAGATTTCAAGCTCAGGAAGAAATTCCTGACAGTCAGGTCTGTCTGGCAGTGGAATGTGCTGCCTTGGAGGGTGGTGCAGTCTCCTTCTTTGGAGGTTTTTAAACAGAGCTGGATGAACATCTGTTGGGAGTGTGTTCCTGCATAGCAGGGGGTTAGACTGGATGGCCCCTGTGGCCTCTTCCAACTCTGTTTATTATATGAGTACCTCCAGAAATCTAAGGTAAAAGCAAGATCTCTTTGTCTGTTAATGCTGTGTGGACTTTTCCCTCAACCTGTACATAGATTGCGAAAACACCATAAGCCTCTAATTACATCATTAAGATGATTCCTAAATCTTGAGTAACACTTGTACATACTACTGGAGTTTTCATCCCTCAGAGAACTCTGTGAGGTGATACAAAATAATGTGCATTTTGTATCAACCCTAAATTCTTTTTTCTTAAAAAGATCTGTAATTGTAAGGCTGGTAGACTTTTTATTTCAGTTTAATTCAATAGAGCACTTTGGAGGTCGTTGGCTGGTTTTAAACCTAGCCCAATCTGTTTCCATGGCATCTGAAATAAGGTTTTGATTACAGTATTTGGACAGGCAGTAATAATAATAAAAAAAACCCAAGACCAAAAGGCCACATAAATTTAGAAAACAGATTTTACTTTCTTACCTTGCAGTCAGCATTTCTGCTTCAAGTACAACTGCTTTTATAAGTCCAATAAAGGTTTTGAAATGCATTAGAACTGGATGAGAAATAGATTTGGTTAGCTGATACTTTCACATATTTTCTAACAGTCTGCTGATTTCAATGAATGTTTCAGAAGCTACCAGATAGTTACACCCAAAATGGAGCAAATGAAGTGAACTTAGCTACATTCATTCTGGCATAATGATCAGCCTAGTTTAATTTTATAGCCAGACTGCTGAAGCCAAGAAGCCTAATTTATAAAATCTATGGGCCTTGTGTACAACAGAATCTCATCTGTCTCCAGCCTTCCAAGTGGCGATGGAAATTACTCATTTAGGCTAAGCAAGAGTAGTTGATATGTGAGTAATGTTAATATTATCAAAGATTTTTTTAAAAAAAGTTTATTTTCATTTTATTGAAAAAATCCAAATATGAGAACAATCCTAACAAGTCAAAAGAGGCAAGGGCCAGCTGAGGCAACACTGGTCTAGTTGAATCTGTGTTGAGTCCAATCCCCTCAGTGTCAGAATGTTAGAAATTACTTAGGACTATCCTGGTCCTGGCCTAACATTGTGCTGACAGAGTAGCTGTGTCACTTGACTGGGAAAATATGTCTATCTTAAATGGGTCCTTCTTCTCTCCATTTTTTCTTTGTCCCATTTTTGGTCCTTCTGACAGCTGATCTCAGCCAGCAAAGCAGTGCTTGTACATTCCTCTGCCACCTGATCTTTGATGTCAGCTGGCAAAGGGGAGTAGGGCCAACAAAAGGAGAGCTCAGCTGGTCAGTTCAGCCAGAACAAGAGGCCTTTGCCTGTTTCTAACTGACTACAACCAGCAAAATTTTGGGTTAGGATTGATCCTAAAGACGTTTACCCACAAATCCCATTGAGTTTAGAAAGAGTATGTAGGATTGCAGCTCCAGAATAATTTTATGCAAGCTAGTCATTACTATGCATCTAAATGGGGTTGTATGCTTTTAGATGAGACATCTACAACAGATCAATCTCTAATTTCACAGAAAATGTTAAAAAGTAGATTCAAGAAAATATGAAAAAAATGTATTTACATTTTCCCCATGGTTTAGAGTTAATGCTTCAAGGGTATGTTGTCACTCCTTTGCAGTGTATCACCTCTTATGTCACTCAAGGACAATCAAATTTAGAAAAGCATATTGATCTCAATTAAGTTCCAGAACGCAAAGTGTTAACTTTCCTATAAAGTTTCTTGAAGGGAATTCATGATCTTGAATTAGATTTAAAAGACTCTAGCAAAGTTCAGTTCCAAAACAAATGAAATGTTATAACCTAACATGGCTTCCAGAGTGCAAGTTCAAGGTAAGGCTACTATCACCACTCAGAAACTGTGAACTGAGTATATCCAGGATTTGTGAAAGTGATGTATACAAAGCTCTAGAAATCTTCACGTGGTAAGACATGCCACAACATATTGCCAAGGGAAGTCTGTAGCTAATTTCACAGCTTGGATGAATGCTCTGCAAAGACATCATTTGAAGTCAGGACTAAAGCCAAGAGAAAATGATTGAGTGATGCTGAATGAGCGAACAAAATTGAAATGAGGGAATTCCTTAGGGGGACAGATGCATATGGATCACATGCCTAACTGTGATTATTACAAGTTTAAAAGTGCAAAGCATCATAATAAGAAAGGTATGCACTGCTGTTCCCATAGGAGAAAGGATTTAACACAAATCCAGATATTGTCTTGGCTTCCTAGCTCTCATGTGAACTTTAAGCATGAATGATTAGACAGAAGTATAATACTAATGGGAAAAAGAATCAGTACATCTTCCTTTTCTCTGTCTAGACAGACAGCCAAGTTCCGTGATCAGTTGTATGCTTACTGCTGTGAAGTCAATGCAACTCAGTGGGAGGTGTGTGTTTCATAAAATATGTCAGATGCTGTAAAATACATTTTCTCTGTTGAAGTCCATTGCATATTACTCTTGCCTTTCTCATTCAACGCTGTCTCCCTGTTCTTTGTTACCACTTCTTTTCCATCCCTTCCCATGGCAGTCCCCTTCAACTGTTTGGCATCAGATCCCTAGATGCCAAAATATGCACTTATCAACATGTGCACTTAGAGCCTAACAAAGCACAATTGGCATCAGCCTGAAGTGAGCACTACACCTGTGCAGATGCTAGTTGCTCATCAACTGGGGACATGCCAGGGCTGTAGTTATGGGGAAAGGGAAAATGAAGCCATTGTCCTCTCAAACAAGAATGGTGCCCCATATTTTCCTTCAGTCCCTAAATTTCTAACATCCCAGAGAATGACACACTGAAAATTGTACAAACCTAGAACACTTCTATTTGCTGTGTTTGCATTTCTTTGGTCACTTTGCCTAGTCAGTTTTTTAATGTCTAAACTATATTTCTAGATTCTCAACTAAAGCTGTAAATTATTGCAATGCTAGAAATCTGGAGACTAAAGGACCTTTTCATGGGAGGCTAGAATTTGTATTCGAAGAGAAAAACCTCCATCCTCTCCACATAGCTACACCCCTGGAGCATGCTGTCAGCGTAAAATAGAAGAGGTTAACTCACCTGTGTATGAGAAGCCTTTCACACGTTGATATTCAATATCTAAAGAGGACTTGTATGCTTTCCGATTTTCATTACTTTTGCTTCTTTATTAGTTTAGTCTATTTACATTTCCCAGCAAGAAACTCAATGCAGTAACATGCTGAGCAATTCTGGAAGCTGTAGTTCAAAAGGGTATCTTTTCCAGACTCTGTGTGGTATATGTGGGTTAGAGACTGGAAACATTATTATTTTGGAGTAACATTTCTAGAATTCCTCAGCCAGCATTGCCAATGGTCACGCTAAGAGATTCTAGAAGTTGAAATCTATAATAATATTTTTTCTATGTTGCTCAATGAGATTCCCAGGGAGTCTCCCATCCAGGCCCCGATCAGATCTGTCCTTGTTTCCCTCAAGTAAGATGGCTTCATCACTTGTCTTAAGATCGTACCATGGGAGTATTCATCAGCGATGCATGCACATTACTACATCATCTCATCCAAAATCCTTTTTTTCCTCTTGATTGTTCAGCAGCAGCAGAGGTCCCTAATCTCACCTGTCATACCTTCTCAAGCCCATTAGGTTTTGAATGAAGGAACTGAGGAATGCACAACAAGTGTTCTGCTTTTCCATCAATACCAAGCTCAAACCAAATGAGGAAAGGTAGCCAACTACAATTTCTATCTTCGCTGGCTTAAACACCAGGAAAATTCTGCAGCTGTTTTCACTGTAATAAATTGTCTCCTGTTATCTTGCTTTGCTTTTGCATTTACCTCCTTCTCCTCATCTGTAACACAAGCTGGCTTGGACATTCCCACTATTTCAGCTTGAGTGTGCCAGGAAACAGGAAAGGAAAATGTGAATTAAAAAATGGTCTGGTGTGTAAAGCCTATGTATTGAAACTGCTCCTGTAGACTGACTAATTGACATAGCTCAGTGGACAGGGAATCCTGAAGGAAATGGCTGTGCTTCTCAAGTATTGGCCTAGAAAGAGAGATTTGATGGAAGTTCTAAGTTCTTGATGTTGGATTATATGAGAGAAGGTTTTAGAAGCAAGGATAGGAATGTAAATCTTCACTTATTTCATTCTCACATGCAAGAATGAAGGGTTTTTTTCTCCATTTGGTACGACTATGAGGTGTTTTTCCTTCTCATTTTCAAGGATTTTTTTTCAGCTTCTGAGGACTGAGTTGTTTGTTTTTTCTCTATTTGTGCAAAACACAATGTTGTTTGTGAAGTCTAGTGTTTTAGGCACAATCCCCTCCCCACAGTGTTTTCTTCACAAAAGTCCCAAAATGCAAAAATATCTTACATGTTTGACGTGTTTTTAAATGAAGCATCTTGCAATATATCAAGGCATACCAAGAATAAGAACATTCATGAGAATTCTTTATGCTCCTAACAGGAATCCTTTAAGATTCTTTGGCTGACGTTTGAGAGTAAAGACACTTGATTAAACATTTTTTGACCTGCCTCCTGAAGTCTTCCTGTTGGTGGATTAAACTCAAGAATCTGTGGAACTTATCACACACCACTATTATACTATAGATGCAGTCATTTGGCTTTTGAGAACTTTCACATGGTTTCTTGATCAATACAGATGAAGTTGATTCAGGATCCAGTTCAATACTATGAGCAGTGGAAAAGTCTTTTCTATTGTACTGTTTCAGCTTTTTAAAACCCAAATGTACTTCCTTTTGAATAACTAGTTACCAAACGAGGATATCCATTGCTGTAGGAACCAGGGGGGCATTTTAGAATGCACTGGACTGTGCTCTGTTTGAGCCACTTCACCTAAATGTCCTGATTATCTTTTCAAACCATATACAGTGTTGGACAGATTGATATGATGTGGTGTACAATCTAACCAAGCATAGAGAAGAGGCGAGCAAGTAAAAAGGGGACTTTTACAGAACCTGATAATGGTGTCAGGCCATGGCACTATTCTTCACAGGAGACTTTTTAAAATCACCTTAAATAAAACTCCCCTGTCCACTTATCCACAGAGTTAGTCATCCTTTGCAGCCTGATTTCAGTTTATTTCATCACCCTGAGTTTCAACCATGCTGAAGATATAAAATGAGGACAACACTTTTTTTAATCTTATGAGAAGGCTCAGAAGTCACGGATGCTTTTGCCATGCTTTTCCATTAAAAATAAAAACTATGTACAAGAAGATCTCTCTCACACAGAGGGAGGGAGTTTCCATGAAACTGGAAAAGTCCAGAGTGGAGAGAAACAGCATTTCCTAGAATGCCTAATCTGCAGACAAGGTACTCCAGAACGGTTGTTCTGTGAAACAAAAGAACGAATTGAATTGAAATGATTTTTTTTCTTTCTTTCTCAGTAACACACTATCTTCTCCCTGCTGGTCATCTGCCCATACAGATTGGCTGTTTCCCTGGGGTCTGTAAACAGTTTGATGTAATGCTCTGTTAAAACTTGGCTGTAGTGCTTTAGCTTAGTGAAAGCTGATTTCTTTCCAAAAATTAAAGAGAACCAAATAAAGAACCAAACAAAATGTGGAGATGTCAAAATAGCTAAAACTATGCCAGGTAAAAATTATTGTCAAATATTGCTGGCATGTTTGCCCACAGACTTTTTTTTTTTTTTTGAGGCAAAAGATGGCATTTGAAAGAGAAATCAGTCTTCACCCCAACTCCTTTCAGAGTTCTGCTTTTTAATGATTTTTTATCACTCTTCAGAACAATTGTTTCCACTCTTAGCTGGCGCTTCACAACACTTACTTTATTCTGTTCTCTTTCCTGTCACCTAGGTATCATGTAGTGGATGTGGTAATGTCTTAGTACCATTCAGTCAACAACAGGTGGCTATGCAGCAATATCAGTGAGGTCAGTGAAGCCAAATACTTTGCCTTTCATGTGAATAGAAGAGATGAGGCAATACATCAATGGAAAGCATGTACTGGGAGTCAGTGGAATATTTTTGGCTCTTCCTAATTCCGTGCAGCTGCTTTACTGCTGCTTTCAGGAACTAGTGATGAGGTTCCAGTAGAGTTGCCAGGTGAAATAAAAGTCAGGGCTCCTGTCCCCCTAATGATTATGTAAAAGAGGGAAATTCAGGAAGTAACACCTGTTGAAAGTCCTTCTTCTCTACAGATGTTAAAAGGACAAGAACCCTATCCTTTACTTTTCCTGGCAATCCTACATAGCAATAGTCATTGCTATTCAATTTGGGGGCATTTTTCTTGTGAGGAGGAGCTGAAACAGCATTAAGGCACAGGATTTGGTCCCCTCACAGCTCCTATGAGACCACTGAACATCCATCTGAGCAGAACTGATGGTGATTCAGTCTCCAAAGGTTAACCACTGCTGACTTACCCTGAGTTTAACCCAGAAACACAAGCTTCCTCTGATCCTTCACTCTCTTAAATTGTATTATTTTTAATCTTTTATTTGAAGCCAAGATGCAAAAGAAAACAATATTATGTTATAATATATTGGACTGTAATCCATGCTGCGTATGAGATGTTTGTTTAAAACTGTGCAGCCACAACTGGAGAAAGAGGGGAATGGGGGGCTGAACAGTTTCTCCTTTTCCAGTAAGACAGCTTTTAGGGTGCTCATGGCATGCTGCCTAAGTATCACAAAACAAATGGTGATCTATATTAACATCAACATTTCCAAGATAATGTCATCAAATGTTTTTTAAGTTAAAATTACTATCAAACATGAAACATACTCAGAGTAGCCATGTTGGCCATGCAGCAAAATACAACAAAATCCCAAATCCACAAAACAGTGAAACTTTTATTGGCCAACCAAAATGTGCATCACGTAAGCTTTCAAAGCTTCACCAGCTTTTTCATCAAGCAAAAATGTTAAAAATCATACAGAAGAAGAAAAGTGATCTTAGAGTCACAGGCCTGCATTTTGTCTCAGATGTTACCTCTGTTATCAGTTAAGATGGTCTAGAGGGATACCAATTCAGGAAGAGGCCACTCCCTTTCCTGGTCATATGAGTGTTATTTTGGCCATTGCACCCTCAGTGTGGACCCCCAGATATCCTTTCGATATCATTTAATTTGGACTTAGCTGGACTGGTTAGTGATTACCTCACTTCACGTGTTCGCAAAGTTCTCCGGATAAGCACGGACAGAGAAGCGGCCGTTAATGGTTTGCATTCCATTTCTCTTTGTAGCCAGCACCCAAAACTCGCCCGAAGCTTTAGGGAACTTCCCATATGGCTCTCAGGCAAACTATTCTTGTAAGGTGGGCCGTTAACATCTCAGCCAAAGGTATTGTTTCTACACGCAAATCCCATCACTCGCTAACTGACCTCACCAAATCCTTTTGTCCAGCACCGAAACCTCTTTTGTTCCCCTTTGGGACTGCCATAGCTGAAAGGCACAATCTGCCCTATAAAAACCCTTCATTTTTAACCGATCCTCAGATCATCTTCAACTGCCATTCCGCCTTGCCGTCGGTGTGTTTAAGGGACTCCCCTCAGTACCCCACGCTGAGCTTTCTTCCCCCAAATTTCCAACCTCTCCCCAGGACTATGGAACAGGTCGTATTACCTCCCCTTGCAACTCTCTTTCTTTTCTAAGTTAGTTAGTCTGTGTCTGTCTTCTGTGTTTGTTCTTAATAAAGAATTGTTATTGTTTGGAAACACCTTGTTTAGTCACTCTCTAACCCGACGCTGTAGACATAGGGTGAAAGATCTCGTGTCGTTGCCCTGCCTCTCGCTAGCAAGACAGTGCTCTAAGTCTAATTTCCCCAAATTTGGCATTTCTAATTGGCAAAGTCGGGCACCCCTCATGGAACCCCCAGTTTCCAGGGTAACATGGGGACCGGGGGCAAAGGGGAATAAAAGAGAAGTGATAAAAGTTACAAAAATGTAACTTCCCTTGAGATCCAGGCTGTCCTGTCCCATATGAAACTAACCGCCCTTTTCTTAGGCAGAAAAATTGAATTTCTCAAGATGTCTCTGTATCTTGCATCTGACTCTATAGGTAAAATTTGCCAATTGTAGTCCAAATGAAAGAGTTTTAAACATAAAACAGATTAGATAAATTTGGGTAATATGGTCGCTGCTATTACATGCTTATCATAACTCATAAGAGTTATTCTGTATTTGAAATAAGTTTTATTCCGTATTTATTCCGTATAGTTCCCTAAACTATAAACCTCAGGATTCCATAGGATGTCGAAAGTGGAATAATAGCACTATAACAGTGTAGGGCGAAAATGGCTGTGACTCCACCACTGTCACAGAATTAATTGAAACACAAGAGAGCTACTTCTCGATCGCTGCCCCCCGCCCCCTCCAGCAGTGGAATTCCTTTCTACAGCAGGCTAGATTGTTTCTTCCTATGCTCTCTTTACGCCAACAAGCAAAAATATTTTTTATTTGAACTGGGATTTGATGGTTACATCGTTGCAAGGAGTCTTTTTATGGTTTGGGGCCAGGTGCTGCTATCTCTAATACTGCATCTTTACATTATGTTATATCTTTTAAAATTAATGGCATTTTAATAGGTTATCTTGCTCAACTGTTCTTTAACTTTTCACCATCAGATTTTTTGATTCAGGTTTAACTTGGCCTTGAAATAAACCATCTCAGACTCCATGTTGGGAGAAAGGATATATATATATATATATATATATATATATATATATATAAATAATGCATAAAGTCCACATCTTCTACTTGAGTGCTTCTCAGGCTATCTGATGTGCAGAACCATGAGCACTGATACAATTGTTTCTTTCACTCCTGGAATCATTCTGCAGTCCAGCAGCCAATGGCTCAGGGACCAGCACCAGTCTAGTGTCTACTTCCTTGAACAGGACTCTTCTACTACACATGACAGCAGCAAGTGATTTAGAGAGTGCAGGCTGAGTTGCATGATCACAGAGCTCTGTCTGCCCACACTTTGCCTCTGCTCTCTCTTCCCAGAACCATATGAAGCAGCCACCTCACTCCACCTAATGAAATGGTCATCTCCTGGTGAGCTCCTGAAGGAGGGTGAATAGCTCTTTGTTGCTCCCTTGCTAGGGGGGAGAAAATCTTTGCAGGCTACTAAATTGTCTAAGTGCATTTACAAGGTTGATTTAATAGCAAGTATGTATCAGACAAGATCTTCATTGTGCAGGGTGTGTGGCCCTTGAGATATTGTTGGACTGTAGCTTCCATCTTCCCTAGCCCTGCATATCCAATGGCAAGAGATTATGGGAGCTGCTGTCCCACATCATCTGGGAGTCTGGAAGCCTTCCCACCTCTTTCCAAGGACGAACAGTCTTGCCAAGTGCACCAGAGTTCTCTGGCCAACACGCCCCAAGACATTTAACATCCACACAGAGAGAAAGGGAGGTCAGTGTTCTTCTGAGCACTTGAACTTCAGCCAGTACAGTTTGTCAAAACTTATTATTTAAAAATAGACTGTGGGAAAGCCCCAAACAGAATAAAATATATTTTATTTCCAATATCTTTTGTTCAGAACTGGGAGATGAACAGCTGGTACACCAAAATGCCTAAAAGGATCTGACTCCTGGCATTAAGCACAGAAATTGATCAGCTTTTAGGCAGGTGGGACTGCCACTATTTCTTTAGGAAAGAGCTTGTCCTCTCAAAGAAAAAAGAAAAAAGCTGGGTGGGGGGAGAAAAAGAAAAAGCAGGCTGAAATGCAACTGAGCTCCTCATATTACTGACATTAGCCTAAATCCAATTGCTAGGCCCAGGTAAATTAGACCCAGTAAATCCACAGGACATTTTAAGTGATTACATTAAACTCTGTTGCTTCCACAGCGTACTCCAGTTCAGACCAACAACTGGATTTATCCTCTCTCTCATCTATCCATCATCACAAATAAACATACATATAAATTAAAAACAAACACATTGTAACTTTGTATTTGGAATATTGATTTTACTTTTTCTTCATAGCCCAAATTTCCCTTTTGCATGAGGAAAGCAATTGTACCCCTCCACATATTTTTGGACTGCCATTCCCAGCATCCCTCATCAAGGATGCATTCCTCCAAGAACTGAAGCACTATATTCGACATTTAAAACCATTTAGGGCTTTAAATGTCATCACAAGCCATTTGAATTTAGATCAGAAGCATACTGGCAATGCAATTCTTTTAAGACTGTCAGTATATGATGTTTATTGGAATTCCACTCAGCAGCCTAGCTGCTGTGTTTTAAACCTGCTACAGATTCCAAGTTATTTTCAAAGCCAACACATGCAGAGTGCATTACAGTAGTCTGACTGGGATGCTACCAAGGCATGAATTACTGTGGCTAAGGTTCTCTGTCCAGAGAGGCCCATAGCTGGTTGACCAGTCAAAGATGTCCACAGAGTCCCTTTGGGCGTCCGGTAACAAAAGATGATCCAGGAATACTCCAAAATCTCATACCATGTCCCTTAGGGACAATGCAGCTCCATCCAGAACAATCTGTTTATTCAATTCCTAGACTGTCAGCTCAGAAAACCTCCATATTACTAGAATTTGGCTTCTGTTTATTGGGCCTTATCTGTGCATTACAGCACCCAGACATAGCCTCAGCTAATTTCAATGGAAAAGAGAAGCAAACTTAGTGTCATTCATGTACTGATGACAACCCAGTTCCAAAACTCCTAACCACCCGGTGGCTTCATAGACATATTAAAGATCAAGGAGGATAGTATGCTAGAGCCTGTGGTCAATTATACCATGGTCAGTAATATCAGAAGGTGCTGAGAGATCAAGGAAGATCAACAGGGAAGCATTCCCGTGTCTTCTCCCTAGAGTCACAGAAACTAAGGCCACTTTGGTGACATACTTTGACCTGAAACCATACTGAAATGTGTCCATATATTGTGTTTCTTTCAACAATATCTAAATATGACCAGCCACCACAAATGCAAGCAATTTGTCCAGAAAGGGGATATCAGCAATAGGGCAGTAGTTCTCATATACTTCTGGGTTAAATGAATTCCTCTCTAGGAGCAACAATCTCTTTCAAAGCAGTAGGCACTTCTCCCTAAAATCTTCTCCCTTAAAATCTCTTGGACCAAACCAATCAATCTAGCTCCACTAGACCCTTACAGCGACAAGGGACAAGCTTACATGTGGCAAATGAACTGATTCAAGCATCTTGTCCACGTCATCAGGTCACAATAGCAGAAATTGATTCCAAAGAATCTGACTAGACTGTTTATTGGACATGTCTCCAGATGCTGCAATAAGTGTTGCATCAAAAATGAGCAACTTTCTCCTTGAAGTTCCTGGAAAATCTTTCACAGACTGGTTTAGGTAACCAAGGGTTCCATTCCTGATTTAGCTGAGAACAATCCCAGTAGTCTCCTCACCACATGAAAAAAAATCTGCCACATGACAAGTTGAGGATATAGTACTAGAAGCATAATATGAAGCCTCATTATCACATAATAGGTGCAATGAAGACCTCTTGCTAATCCCATGCACAGAAATGCAATGCGAAAGGGAGAACCTTTCATTAACCTTCTCTCATATGTAGGAATTAGTTATTTTGTCATTGTTGCTGTGTGCCTTCAAGTCATCTCAGCTAGGCTGAAAGTGTGTGATGTGCCCAAGGTCACTCAGTGGATTTCCATGGGCAAATGGCAAACTGAACCCTGTGTTACCCTGTATGTTGGGGGTCCCGGGAGGGGCGCCCAAGTAACCAAATAAAAGCACAAGTTGGGGGAAATTAAGCTCGAGCACTCTCTTAAGCTAACGAGAGGCAGGGTAACTTCAACTAGGATCCTGTACCCTATGTCTATGGCTTCAGGTCAGAAGGGCAGGCAGACAAGGTTAGAAGTAACAAAAATAACAGTTTTATTGAGAGATAAACAGCAAATAAGACAACACACACACTAGCTAACTTGGAAATAGAAATGGAGAGGTTTGGGTAGTGGGTAATATGACACCTGGTCTCGTAGTCCTGGAGAGAAAGACGGGGTTCCGGGAGATAAAACTCAACGGGGTTTGCTGAGGGGGGTTTCCTTAGACAACCAGCAGCAAGGCGGGATGGAAGTCCAGGGTGATCCGAGGAAGTCCCAAAAGTGGGGACTTTTTATAGGGTGGAGTTTACCTGCAGGCTATGCCATGCTCGGTGAGAACAAAGGAAATTTGGAGCTGGACAAAGGAGTTGGAAAAGGTCAGGTTTTGCATGATGAGCTTAACGCTGGATGACAATAGTATGGCCAGTACGCTGATGGCCCGACATAAAGGAATGGCTCAGCTCTTGGCCATGCGGCTTTGTGAAGATACACGCCGAGCAAAGCCGGTTTGCAGGGAGGTTTTTCCCTAAAGCATCAGAGAGGCTTAAGTTGCCTGCCTGAATGAGGTTTTGGAATGTACAACCATTAACGGCTGCGCCCAATACGTGCTTGTCCGGAGGACCTCTGCAAACACGTGGGGTAGGGTGGTAGAGAAAGGTCAAGCAAAGGCCAAATTATTTGATATCAAAAGGATATCTAGTGCTCTCACCTGACATATCATAACTGTGATAACACCTGTTAGTCCAGTGCTCAAATCACTACACCATGCTGGCTCTGAATTAGTTATAGCTTATTGTTAATGTAATTAAGCTTTACTTAGGTGTAATACCACCACCATTGGAATGAAGATATCCTCATAGTAAACACAACTTATCATAAGAGTCCTTTATCCCAATGATGTTCTAGACAGCCTTAGTACTATGAATGATAGAACCATAGAAACACAGAGTTGGAAGGGGCTTCATGGGTGACCTAACCCAGCCCCCCTGGTCAGTTCAGGATCTCCAGTTAAAGCATATCCAGCATTTTTGAAAACATCAAGAGAAGGACACCCAGCACCTCTCTAGGTAATTGGTTCTCTTTGGGCAAACTTCCCAAGATCCTTGCCTGATTCAAAGATACTACAGTTAATAGGTGATAGATAACTGAAGCCATTTCCTCCATATTAACACTACCCTGTATATATACATCTTCCAGTATGTTTAAGGATCAAAGTAATCTCTGGGCTTCTAATCGTTTTAAAGCAAATTATCTGTCTCTAGATCTCTTGCCCTAAATGTATTTGTTAGCCCAGTTGCATAGACTCATTGAATAACTGGGAAATTGGACATCAACAGTTATATGAATTCTGTTGAGATCCAGCGTGGTGTAGTGGTTTGAATGTTCGACTAGAACTAACCCTAAAAGAGCAAGGTTTGAATCCCCACATAGCCATGGAAACCCATTGGGTGACCTTAAGAAAGCCATATTCTCTCAGCATCTGAGGAAGGCAATGACAAACCTCCTCTGAGTAGATCTTGCTAAAAAAAAAACCCTGTGATAGGTTCATCTTGGGATTACCATAAATCAGTAACAACTTGAAGGTACACATCAGCATCAAGGTCCATTGATATGATTGATCTAATTCTATTTTTAAACTACAATTTGGGCTTATGCCAGACATGGCCAAAGTATCTCCAAATGCCGTTAGGTTGCAAGTTGCATCAGCCCTAGCCAGAAGAGCCAAAAGAGAGTCATGGTGGGAGCTGCCATTCAGCTGCATCCAGTGGGCTACATATTGTTCCCCCCCACCTGCTGCTTAGGCCAATGACTTCAATGAACTGAAATTAGTTCACAAAGCTTTCTGACTTATGTGGCTTGTCTCTCTCATATAACTACAGTCATCCTCTTTCACTAAAGTTAGAAACCTAGTCCAATCGCAAGCTCTTTTAATAGACGTATACCATATTTTGAGCTTGGTTCTTGTTGTTGTTGACTTTCTCAGAAGAAATGTATTACTAACCTAACATACCCAGACAATATTGTTTGCTGCTCCACTTCAAGAGAGAAATTCCTTGAATGTTGTCTGGAGGACCAGAAGAACTTAATTTTTGTTATGTTTTTTTTTTAATTCCATCATCTCAGCTCTTACAGTGAGATTATGCAACCACAGCAGTAATTGATGGTTCATCTGCAAAATCTCTCCTCTTGATATTTTGCTTCGAACTCTATAAATTCTGTATCCAGGCAAACATTTTCCTTCCTTCAGCCTGATCTGCCAACAAATGGCTTGGCTTTCTAATGAAGCCAACCAGTTGGTTTCTCTGCGGCAGCATTCTGAATGCAGCATTTGCCAGTAAGGAAACTTCCTCCTCCAATCAGGAAATTCCAAGACCTGATTTTTCAATTCTGTCTAATTTGTAACCTATTTTATGCCAACATCTTGGCAATAGAGCTATTAAATGCAGGTGGTTTGAGGGCATTTTTCACAACCACTTTTGGCAGCATTGAAAAGTACCTTCACCTTTTTGCCAATTTTTCACAGGTGGCTTTTGAAGAAGGATGAAAGTGTTTACAAAGAATGCAGAACTGAGATTTGTTAGATATGTCACAACAGGGCAGATGGAAGCAAGAGGTGATGTTCAGAGTGAGCCAATTAGTTTATTTTTGTCCCTGTTCATATCATCATGTAGCCAAATTTGACTGCCCGCATGGTTCTACAATATCACTACATGCAATATTTCAGAGGTAGCTGATGAACACACACAGAGGAGCATCTCGTTATGCATGTGAGAATGGGAGGTGATGGTCCTATGGGTATACTGGGTAGGCTCACCCTGGCCTTGCTCCCTGCCACCTTCAACTACACCCAGCATGGGTATTCAGTGCTGTTACCCTCTGTCTATCACTACATATGGCCCTAAGGAGCAAAAAGCTGCTGACATCACAGAATCATGGAAGGAGCCTCATGGGCCCTCAAATGCAACCCCTGCTTAGTGCAGGATCTCCAGCTGAAACATGCCCAGCAGGTACCTACCAAACATCTTTTGGAAGATATCCAGAGAAGACCACACCCCTTGATTCCATTGCCGAACCACTCATGCAGACAGAGTTCCTTCTTACGTTAAGTTGAAATCTTACTCTCTTGTAACTGACCTGACCACCTCTCTAGGCAATTGGTTCCACTGCCAAACCACACTTACTGCCAATAAGTTCCTTCTAATGTTCAGTTGAACTGTACTGCCCTGTAACTTCAGACCATTAGTCCTGGTTCTGCCCTCTGGGGCAACAGAGAACAGTCCTGCCCCCTCTTCTCTGTGTCAGTCGTAGGGTATTTAAAGAGTGCAATCATATCAACCTTCAGGCTTCTCTTCACCAAGCTGAACATAACCAGCTCCTTCAACCTCACGTTTTGCACTCCATACCTCTTATAATCGTCATTGCCCTTCTCTGAACTTGCTCCAACCTGTCTGTATCCTTCTTAAAATGATAAACTTAGAATTGAATGCAATACTTCAGATGAGGCCTGACCAGTACAATGTATAATGGGAGTATTCCTTCTGTGACTTGGAAAGTATGCTTCTATTAATGCAAGCTAAAATAGCATTCACCTTCCTTGATGCATCATCACACTGCTGGCTCATGTTCAGCTTAGAATCAACAAGAATCCCAAGGTTCTTTTCACATGTAGTGTTACTGAGCCATGCACCTTTCTAGAAGTGTGCATTTGGCTTTTGTGACCTAAGTGTAGAATTTTGCTTTTTTTCTGAATTTTATTTTATTAATTTTTGCCCAATTTTCTAGTTTACCTAGGCCCATTTGAATTCTGTTCCTGTCTTCCAATGTGTTATCCAATCCTCCCAGCTTTGTATCATCTGCACACCTGATAAGGATTCCCTTCATTCCGTCATTTAAGTCATTGATAAAAAATGTTGAAGAGCCTTAGAACACTGAGACACTCCACTCAAGACCTCCTTCCAGTTTGAAGTACAGCCATTGATGACAACTTTGAGCATAGTTTTCCCACCAAATGTGGCTCCATCTGAGAGTTTCCCCAACTATTCCTCGTTTAACCAGTTTGCTAATCAAAACATTATGTGGGCCCTTATCAAAAGCTTTGCTGAAATGCACATAAATGCCATCCACAGCATTTCCACCATCTACTAAACTAGTGAGCTGATAAAAAAAAAAGATATAAAATTAGTTTGGCAGAATTTGTTCCTGGTAAATCCATGTTGGCTCCTACTGACCACTGTATTGTCACCAAGATTACTGCACTGTCACCAAGATACTTTCAGAAGACTCCTGAGATATCCATTCTAATATTTGTCCTGATATTGAGCTTAGGCTGACTGATCTATAGTTTCCTGATTTTTCCCCCTTTTCAGGAGAGGGACGATATTTGCCTTTTCCAGTGCTTTGGTGCTTCACCTGTTCTTAAAGATTTCTCAAAAATGATGGCAAGGGAACTGTTTCACTACTGTGGGACTCAGTTCATCTGGTCCTGCAGATTGGATCTCATTTAGGTTAGCTAAGTGATTCTTGACTGAATATCTATCTGTTTTGGTTTGCAATCCAGATGCCTTTCCAAGGTGTCTGCTGCTGCATGGAAATACACCGTTCTCTCTCTCTCTCTCTTTTTTGGCCGGGAACAGGGGCCAAAGCAAAATGAGTCGTGAGTAATCTTGCCTTTTCATTGTGATGTTAGCATTATTGAACAGCTCATTCTCTTGCCTTGAACGTTGTTGGGAAAAATATCTTCTTGTTGTTCTTTGCTTGCCTAGCAAGTCTCAAGTCATTTTGAGGTTTAGTTTTCCTTATGCTCTTTCCTTCCATATTCCTTTTTCTTTTCACTTCCCCTTGAGTTTGCTGTGTAGCCACATTGACTTTTTCAAATGTTTCCCATTTTATTTCTTTCCTGGGACTGTTTGTGGTTGTGCTCTTTGCAACTCATTCTTCAAGAACTCCCCTCTTGTTGTGTGTCCTTTCCTTTTTCATGTCTAGACATGGGATTCTACCCAGTAATTCCCTGAACTTGTTAAAATCAGTTTTCCTGAAATCCAAGGTCTGCGTTTGACTACATTGTTCTTTGCCCTGTCCCACAGTTGTGAATTCTAGCATTATATGATCACTTCTCCCTAACCTACCAACTGCTTTGATTCTAGTGACTAACTCTTCCCTGTTGGTTAGGGTCCAGTCCAGAATTGCCAATTCTCCTTTTCCTTCCTCTCCCTCTTGAAATAAGGAACTATCTGCAAGGCACATGAGGAATTTGTTGGAGAGCAGAATCAGTTTTCCAGCAGATATGAGGATAATCAAAGTCCACCATAACTACGAATTCCCAGCAGATATCATGGTAATCGAGATCTACCATAACTACTAATTAATTAACTACTTAATTCTTTGAGATTTCTGAGATGTTTCTGAAAAGCATTGTCCACCACCTCTTCTTGCTTTGGTGGCCTGTAGCAAATTCCCACCACAATGCTGTATTTATTTTTCTATTTATTTTTACCCAAATGCTCTCATCTAGCCTACTCTGATCACTGTCATGGATTTCTGAACAAGGGAATTTCTCTTCGACATATAATGCTACTCCCTGCGCCTTTTCTGCCACATCTACTCTTTTCTACCAGGTTATACCCTTCAATCGTAATATTCTAATAATGGGAGTCATCCCAACAGGTTTCTATTACACCTATAAAATATGACTTGTGTGTAGGCAAAGATGACCATTTGGAGAACTACCATTACAGGTAAGCAACCTGTCCTTACTTTCTTACTTCAAGTTTCATCTTGTTTGTTTTCCAGACTTGATGCACTGGTATATAGACATTTGAAGCTTTGTTTGTTCTCAACCATTAATTTAATGTCAGTTTTTCTATGGATACTATTCTCTCCTCCAGTTTTTACTCTAGAATTCACATCCTTGTATTTCAGAGCTTGCTTTTCAATTGATGTTTGAGCCATGATCTCCAACCTCCCTATGATTTAATTTAGAACGCTCCTGCAATGGGTGAGCCCTGATTGTCTGGAATCATTCCAAAAGTCGTAAAAACAGTGCTGAAGCTGAAGCAAGGAAGAAAAATTAAAGGGGCAAACAATACTAGAAATGCTACAGTTTCCATATCCTGAAGCGAGAGGAGAGAACAATTGAAAAGCAGTCACCATTCTCTCAGAACACGTTTGTAAGGAAACACTTTGTGCTCTTGTACTATTTTACCCTATTCTGAACCATATACAGTAGAGTACCGTTTATCCGACCATCCGGATTAACCGACGTCACAATGGCCTGGGGGCATGGCTGTGGGCATTTCCGCGCCCCCAGACATGCCCAGACATGCCCCGACACACCCCCGACATGCCCTGACACGCCCTCAAAATGGCGGCCGCCACGGGTGTCCGGGTAATCCGACCCTTTCGGTTATCCAACGCTGCAGCCGCCCGTTTGGGTCAGATAACCAGGACTCTACTGTACTGTAACATGTTTCTCTTAGTGTAAAATATCATATAGGAAGAGTTAATTAACTCACCAATAGTAAGCCTCTGCTTCTTTTTATTTCTTCATTTTCTTTTATAGGGATGTCTCATTTGCCTCATGTAAACTGCCGGAATCCTATGAGCTATGTGCATCTGTGCCATGACTAAGGGTTATTTCTCAGCACTTTAGCACTCATTAAGAAAATGTTTTCTTATGTTTTCCTCATAATAATCCACAGATACAAAAATAAACAACATTGGATCTAGCCTCAGGCTCACAGATCCTCCCTTTATCCGGAAGAACTCCAATGAAGTGATTGGCAGCTTTTCTTCCCAGTTTAGTATTATTATGTGGGAAACCTAAACTAATGACTGTTATATGGTGGCCCCTCCACATTTGCAAGGATTTGGGGTGCAGAACCCTCACAAAACTGGAAAAATCATGAATAATTCCTCCTAATCTCCCTCCCATTCCCCTCCAGAGCTTCTCCCCTCCCATTCCTTTGCCTCTGGCCCTGATATTCCCAGGGGAAAGAAAAAAGACAAGCTAAAAGACTTACCAGTACATTCCTCTCAGGCGAAGAAGAGTTCTGGGGTTCTAACTACTTTTGGTTGCCATCTTGAGAAAGAATGGGTAAGAGCAAAGAGAGTACCTGACCAATCAGCAGCCATTACACAACTGCATATGTAGCCGCATAGCAGAGAGCACACAGCTCTAGCAGTGGAAGGGGGTTTTGCTCACCCAGAAGGAAAAAAATGTTCATTTTAAACACAAGCCTGGCAGACCTGAGGTGAGGAATGCAAAGGAATGGGAGGGGGAAAGGAGGAGGCAGACAAGTGCTTGCCTCACAAATAGTCAAATTCACGAAGGTCAAACCCGCGAATGTGGAAGCAGGAATGTACATGGTTGACCAACCAGTTTCATAATCTATGGTTTGAAGTAGTCTTGTTTCAGCCAATTCTAATTAAGATTAACCACAATTTTCAGGTTCAGGATAATGCAAGAAATTTCTTCTTGTCACATTTAAAATAAAGACCAAGACAAGTTTATTATGATATTCTAGTAAAATCATTTTAATAATTCTAAAGAAAACATCTACTTTTTAGTTATATCTACTTTAAAAAATAAAAGGTATTTTATATGTTGTTTTCTGCTACTATTTAAGTGTTTTAATGTTTTTTTATGAGGAAACAAGTGCAATACTCATAAAAAAACATTTCATTAGATCCATAAACTCTGCCACAGAGTCAGTGGCTATATAAACATTGTTATTAATGCTCCAGATGTTTTTCCTATCTAATAGCCAAAGCTCTCTCATGCTAGGCTAGAACTTGTCTTCTTCCCTCAGTCTACTGTCTAGAGTTTCCTAATTAATTGGTTATTTAGGGCTCAGTCCAGTACAAAGTTCACATAAGATTTCAAGCTTGTGTTGCATTCTCTTTCCCTGCTATTTTCTCCCATCTTTCATCCACATGCACTTCTGAAATCTGTAGGTAAATTAAAGTTACAATTAAATGAGTGGCTTTACTTTTAAGTGGTTTTAACTCCGTAGCTCGAAAGAAGTTCTAACTCATTTAAAGGGAACATATACTGTACTTGGAAAAGGGAGGTAGAGGAAGAGATAGGTTTCAGGGTTTACTGGATTGTTTAAGGTCTTTTACATGCTAGAAGAGGAGGCATTTGGACCTCATCACACTTACATCATTAATTCAATGCTGCTTTCAAATTTGGAATTCCAGTCAGAGGAACAGAAAAGTAGTTTTTACTTTTTCTAGATGAACTCAAAACAAGTTTGCCCACTGCTACTTGATACTAGGTGATTTCAGGTCCCAGGTTCTTTTGTCGAAGGGTGTACATTTGTGATAATGTTGCCACCTCAAGTGCTCCTAGCAGTACTACAGAGTGCCAGACATGACTTCTTTCAGCTAATCCTACTACCATCTTGAATAGATTTCTTTTCACCTCAGTGCTCAGACTTCTGTGGCCACTCAGTATGATCAGTTGTCATTGGAAGAGTCCCTTAGTTTGAATTTATCCCTAAAAAGATTTGTTCTAATTTGGCAGACCTTGGAAATTCCCTGATTTGCTAATGTCTTGCTCTTCTCAGTAATCCTAGAGATGTTGGTGCCTGGAGCAAAGGACAAAAGGGTTACCATCACCATGCCATACACAGAAGGAAACTGGACCAGAAAATTGAACCTTATTTCAACACTGGCAATGAAATATGGTTTTCTGTCTAACCCAAGGGGAGCAGGATATTTCAAAGGGTGCAGCATAACTCATGCAGCACCCAGAGCTTTGTTTTCAAAAACAGAGAAAAGGGCAAAGGAAGCCCCTACTGCTCCCAGCATCTGCTGTTCAAGATAATTGCCTCATTCTACCTTATAGCAGAGCATTGTTGGTAAGTGCTATATATGTAATCACCGACTATAGGACAGGAAAGGAAAATAAGGCAAGATTTATTTCTTTGGGTTTTTTTTTCCTTTCTTCTTTTAATGTGACTATTTTTTGTGCTTTGTGTTTTTTTCTTTTTTTCTATTTTCTCTCTCTTCTTTTTTAAGGTATCAAATATCTTAAGATATTTAATGTAAGTAAGATTTGTTTCAATCTCTGATGTATATTTCTTTGTTTATTATTATTATTATTATTATTATTATTATTATTATTATTATTTCTGAATAAAAAGATTAATACAATCAAAAAAGAATATAATAGTCACTATTAATTCTACACCTTACCTACAAAAAACTGAGGAGGAACATTGCAAAAATTAGTACCTCCTCCCATACACACTTATGAGTGAAATAGTAGTGACATAATCATAATCTTTGCTGCTTGATCTTCCATCATGGGGTGCAGGGCTACAACTACCTTGAACCTGCAGGGAAGCAGCGACCACCACCAGTATACCTATTAATTTATCTGCTGCCTTGGAAAAGGTAATAGCAGGGCAGTGAAAAGTTGTGTTTGAGGCCTGTTTTCCCACCCACGCTATAGTACTGCAGATCTATCAATTCCCAACAGGACAGTGATTTCATTTCCTGCATGCACAAGGTTGTCTTCCCTTACAGTTTCTAGTGACTTGAACAGGCTATCCTGTGCATGTTTACTCAAAGGTAAGTTCAATGGTATAGACATAAATATCCTGAAGAGACCAGATCCTGTCTGAACCTGGAAGCTAAGCAGGCCTAAGCATTTGGAAAGATGCTCTCCAAAAAATGCCAGGTACCGTAGACTCTGATTCAGAGGAAGGCAATAGCAAACCACCTCTGAATATTCCTTGCCTGAGGAAATTCTATGAATTTCATGGAGTCTCCATAAGTTGAAAAACAACCTGAAGGTATACACTCTCACACATAGGCACACACATACACACAGACATGCACAAGTTCAGTAGTATTTCATTCCAGCTAAATAAGCATAGAATCACACCCTTCATTTTGACACATCTGAGCTTAAGCCAGTGTAGCTCCAGAATATCTGAGACTTTGGCTTCAATCCCAAATATATTTACTTGAGAGTAAGCATCAATGATTGAAGAGAAAATTGCTTCAGAGGAAAATGCAAAGACTGAGCAGCACAAAGAAAGTGCTTTGATTTAATTAGGTTGTGGATCAGGAAAATCATTTTTATTTCAAAAGGATGCTTGAATTAATTTATAAAGAAGACTATATGGCATTATATCAAAAATTAAGGCCAAATCCTTGTGCCAAAATCTGCCAGTATTGACATTGGCACAACATTTCTCAGGGACTAATAGTATGACTAATGCCATTTTGTCTATAAGATTTAAGTGTGGTGTATATTAAAAAAAAAAAAAAGAACAGTAAGTCTCTAGTTTTGGATAGTTTTACCTTTGAAAAATATTCAACAATTCTTTAAGCAGATGCATTCATGTGTGCTGCACAGATATAAACTAAATAAAATTAATTATCCTTGGAAAGCATTTTTTATTATTCGGTTAGACAAATGCAAACTTTTCACTGAACCCTGCCCAGTGCTTCTTCATTTGAGGAAAACCCAATCACATGCCAGTGTCCAAATCATTTTAGCAGTCAGATGAGCAAGTCTGACTAAAAATCAGGAAGGTGTTTCAATCTGCTGCAAATGATTTCACTTTACAATACCAATTGACTGGTAGTATATGTGAAAATTTTGTCTCAAAATAAAAACTTTGAATAATGCACTTCATTTGTATCAATGATTTAGATGATTTCATATGACCTGGCAGCCAATAAAGTTGTGCTGAAGAAAGTATTTCCTTCTGCAGGATGGAATGATTGGAAAGCAAAGCATTTCTTCAGAAGAAATGAGGTTACTAAAGATGTAGGCATATAAAAGAATATAAAGGGATGGAAAATCCAGTTATGGATCTCCAAATCTGCATTTAGTTTTTCCATAAAAAAGAATTCTAATTGAGCTCAAGATCATGAAGTCACCTTCATAGCTGAGTTGGGATTTCAGTGAAATTCTTGCAGCTCTAAGTCTGACAACCTGTCCAGTATACCACACTGATGTGTATCATGTGAACTATGTATCTGTGTATTCAAAACACCAGCTTCTTGAAATCCTGAACCTTCCACCCACCTTCTGATACTCATTAACACAAGATGTTTCTCAATCAACTTCTGTGTGATCGCAGCATCTGTCTTTAGAAAACTGTGTATGCTTGTATTCCATTTCTGTTTTCCTTTAAAAAAAAAAAAAAGTACTGCATTAGGAAAAAAAGAAAGAAAATCTTAAACACACACTCATTACTATTATTATTTTAAATAGTACATCAAGCACTGGATAGCCTCTGGGACATCATGAAGACAAGTCAGACCTCAGTCTTTGATCTCAGTCCATTGATAGTACAAGTTTTATTTCCACCAACATCTGGTCTTAGTGTCTCCAACAACATGGCCTGAAGTGCTGAGCTTTTGTCAGAAATGGGCTTTTGGCTTCATTCTTCTGTGTCACTGCAGTGATGGTTGTGAATTGTTGAAGTACCTTGAAGATGCTATTGAACTCCTCACTAAGGTGAACCTATTATGGGGTTTCCCTGGAAGAAATTGTTCAGAGGGCCCTCACCTTCCTCTGGGGCTGAGAGGATATAACTCAGTGGGTTTCCATGGCTGAGCAGGGATTCAAACCCTGGTCCCCCAATGTCCTGCTCCAATAATCAAACTACTATACCACGCTGGCTCTGTAAAGATGCTATGTAGACTTAAAGTTGCTGTATGGACTTAAATAGACATACAACAGAGCTGTCACAGCTGCCTAAGTCCTTCAGGTTCAGGACCATACAGTTTTGGAGAATGGGAGAAGGTGGTCATATATTCAAATGGCCAGAAAGAACCATGGGGTGTGTTTTTTTCAACAATCACAATGCCATAGTTTTTTTCAGCTGTGTTCAGTTGCAAGAGACAAGGGCTCTAGTCTAAAGAAGCATGAGTTCTCATAACATTTTGCCCATCTTTGCTGCCTCTGTGTCTGCTGATTCCATTTGTGGAGGGCGAAGGTTGTTTGCAATGATTCCTTGGAAATGCACTAGGATTCTTCCAAAAGGTTCTTTTTTAAATGGGGAGCATGGTTTGCTGAGTTGCTCCTATTGTCTGAAGGACAATTTTTTCCATCCTTTCTTTCTTTTTTTCCCCTTTAGACTCATAGTGACATGGTGCAAAGGTGCCATTTTCTTGATGCACTGTATCTCTATAGCAATATAACTCTAAGGGAGGAACAAAAAGAAATGAGGATAAAAGAAGGAGACTTTGTTTTTTTCAATGTGTTTCAACATTATAAAGAAACTCACTCAAGGGTGGAACAAAATATTGCAATTGGTACTGAGAATTGCCAAAAAATAATCTGGGACAATAGAAAAGTCATCTGGATATTTTAAAAATCCCTGACAACTACAGCAACAAATACTGAAACCTCCATTTACATCATATATTTACATCATCTGGAAGAGCCCAGGAATAAGTATAAGAAGTTATTATTCTTCCTGACTGACTGCCCCCCGAATGTTATGATGACACAAAACACGAGTAAGACCATGTTGCCACTAGGTCATGGAGAAGCAAAGAAGCTACATGAGCTCCCAAAGAAGGTTTTTGCAGGCCTCTACACTTTCAGATTTCGTGGGCCACTTTTTTTTTCAAGCAAAAAAAAAAAATGCTGAACTACCTCTGCTGAAAGCCTCTAGGCTCTATTTCATCTTTTGAAAAATCCAGGCCACTTCACTTTTTTGTTTTGTTTTTTTCAACTGGGCTGGCAGGTTTGACAGTCCAAAGAACGACTATGTGGCTCCCACAAGGTCGTGGGATAGAAAATTGCCTCCTCATTCAATTGCAATTACCCACTCCTATGATAGAACATGGCAGAGAATATAGACCTCCATATGTTACCTTCTGCTTCCATCATCACTGGCCGGGCTGTTAGAGGCTGATGGGAGCTAGAATCTCACAACATCTGCAAGATCACATGTACTCTAGCCCTATGTTGGAGAATTAAAAGAATAAGGGCCTTTCCGCACTACTAAACTATTGCACTATGATTCCACTTTAACTGCCACCATTCTGTTCTATGGAATCATGGGATTTGCAGTTTAGGGATGGATATTTAGAATTCTCAGCAAGATAGCTCCAATACCTCCCAAGAAGACAAACCCCAAGATTCCATAGGTAGCAGCCATGGTAGTTAAAGTGGAATTATAGTACAATAATTGTGTAGTGAAGAAAGGCCCAAAGTCACTCTAAAGCAAATTTAACTGTCATGACTTCTCTCAAATAGTTCTGGGAACTGTAGTGCTGTGCCATGCCTGATTGTTTTCTTAAAATTTTTAGAGATCCTTCTGAAGATCACACGATTGTTGTTTCTTAAGCTGGAGCAGATAAACTGTAGTTCCACAGAATGTTCAGTAACATGGTGGGGGCAATTAAGAGACTGGGGCAGATATTTGATGAGGTACAAAGTGCAAGGTTTGCCTGAGTTCTTCTTACCCCCAACAAAACTGTAGTGCTTCTAAAGTTCATCAGCAAAATCTTCATTTTTCCATATAAACACAGTGTAAAGGAACCACATTTGGGGTTCTTTTTACATATAAATAGTAACAATTTTTGCTATTCCATCACTGAAATTAAATGAGGATCACTCGCCTTGTTTTTAAGAGGGATTGTACATCCTGAAGCCTTCCTGCATACCTGTGTTTCAACTGGGGGTGGCATGAGCATCTCTTTTTGCATGCCATGCCAATATTTGATAGTATAACACATTCATTGACAGCGATGTGGTGGTTTAATTTGTCCCTTAGCTCCCAGAAAATACCCAAACCTGATTACAATTTCAACATCACAAGGATGACTTCCCCTCCTTCCTTTTTTAAAAAAGTCACAGCATCAAACTACAACCTGGCTGAGAGATCTGCAGCCGAGCATTCCCAATCTTGAAAAAATGAAAATGTACAGAGAGGAAGTGGGTTCAGAGAAGATGAAATGCAAGTAAAGGTCAAGGCAGTATGCACTGAGCCAGTATCTGAAGGAGATGTTCCTCCCAATTCTGGCTGATCCCCTTTCCCCATGCAGAGTCTCTTCCAGCCTCTCACAGTGCAAAGAGGGTCAGTTCATGGCTTCATGCAGAAAGAAGAACTTTTGCATTCTCTGTATGAAAAATAGGAAAATTGGGACCAATGAGGTCAGCAATGGTGCTTTGTGAGGGAATGCCTTCAGAAGAGAGTGGTTTGCCCCATATACTCACTCAGAGATGTCTTAGGAGGCAACTGTTCTGCAGAACCAATCCAGTTCCTTGGTAATAGGGTATACAATATGAGGGTGTGTTGGCCTCACCACTAGAACCTTCACAAGACCTGAAAGTCAGGATTGTGATGATCATGATCTTGCCACAGATGCACTAGCAAGGGTGTTGGGTATCAGATTATGGTATCACAATTACATAGGTGTGATTAGTATTAAGAGTACTCTTGTTGGGTTGTCCTCATGCCACTGCATTGGGGAAAAAGGATCGTAGCTAAAATTGATATCCCTGATTTTGGGATATTCTAATAAAGGTCGGTAGTTAACAGAACATGGCATGTATTCAAGCACCCTGTACTTCCTTGCAAGGCTATGAAATGTGAATAGCCAACATTTCATTCCAAATTAACATTTTAGTTGGAGAGGCTGAAGTTAGAGTAACATTTTGTGTGAAATGACCTTGTACTGTGAGGACAATTTCCAGCATTCTTGCTGTTCTCCCAGTTAACTGGTCTCCAATCAACCTCTTATGCGCTGGACTTGCCTGGAGATAATCCCGGTTTCTGGTCACAGGTATAGTCAAATGATATCAACTACAAAAAGTGAGGGAATTACCAAAAATTAAGCATCCTTCTGAGACTAGAATGGCCGGCTGGTGAATATTTTGTTTTATTCTGTTTCTATTTTGTGATTTTATTGAACATCAAAAGCAACATAAACATGATTGGGGGGGCGGGGATGGAGGAGGAGGTATGATAATGATGAAACTGAGCCCTTCTACCTGAAGTTCTAGTGAGACTGTTTCTGTATTTGATGCCTACTATCCTTTTCAACTCTCATCTATATCCCTTTCAACATATTTACTCTATCCATGTAGCATACACATGGAAAGGACAATAGCACCATACCTGTTGGCCTCATATACAGTGTAGCTATGTGCTCTGGGACAAACTACAATTCCTACAATCCTATAGACCACCAACCATGTTGGCAGGAGAATTCTGGAACTTGAACTCCCACACACACACAAAAAAATATCCAGACTCTTGCATGGTGTGTTCGTGTCCCAGGTCTCCTTTCAGACTCTTTGGAAATCAGAACAGGAGTCCTTTTCATATCTTCAGCACTCTGTGCAGAGATCTGAAGTCAGGAGAATGAGGTACAGCAATGTTGAGGTGATGCTAGCAGTACAGTCAAGGGCACTTTCACACTAAATGATTAAAGCACTACGATTCCCCTTTCAGTGCCATGATCCCATCCTATGAAATCCTGGGATTGTCAGTTTAGGGAGGGCATTGAGAATTCTCAGCCAGGGAACTTTCATGTCTACCACGTCTGGGATTCCATAGAATCCATCCATGGTAGTAAGGGGAATCATAGTGCTGCAACTCTTTAATGTGTTGTGTGAAAACAACTGATGATCCCATAGAAAAGAATGCCATATACACATGTTTCTGGAACACAAAGAACACTCCTTGGAGTCACCATTTTACAGTTATTTAGCGAAAGAGAGATTAGAATTAATAAAAAGTTGATTTCTGAGTCAGGTTTACTTTGCTCTAGACAGGTCATTAGTATTGGCCATAGGGCTGCCAGCCTGAAAACTGGAGAGGCCTCTTGTTAAGTGTTTGTGTGAAAAGCAAAACCTCATGCAATCTCTTCTTCTGTACAACCATTAAAGGTGCAGGAGCCCTCTCAACTTTCAGTCTGGACACCCTAGTTTTATCAGGTTGTTAGACAATGTGAATTTCTATGCTTATGTTGCATGCTGGCTGTTTAAAAGAAAGTCTTAGAAGACCTCAGTAATAGCAAGCTATGGTAGATTTCCATTTGAGTTGGAAGCTAGAAAGAGATGTTCGAGTGTGCTTCACTTGCTCAGAAGCTGGGGCAGTCAAGTCTATCTCTTTTTTTAATTTAGATGTTGCCCTGTATTCCATCATGCTTTAATAAATATCTGTCAGTTGAAAAATATTTGTGCAGTGCTGTTTCTTATATTCAAAAACTTCAGGTCGCAAACTGCCCCTGGTTTCCAAACAAGATATTGTCACATACATCAGCAGAACATCCAAGTGACACCTTTCTGATTAATCAAATTAGTGCTATTAACTGTCCTTGGTTTATACTCCACAGTCTACCACCTTAGGCTGTTCACCATGCTGTGGTTATAAAACTGTGGGAATCTTCAAAGAGACCTCATCCAGCACCATGCCGATCCACCATGGGCTGTACCAGCTCTTCTTGTGAAAACCAAAAGTGACATTATGCATCCCAAAACCAGCTGTGAAAAGATGCAGAACCCTCTCAAGGCAATTTTTGGATGGCATAGAGGACTGCAGGGAACTGAGGGGAGGAAGAAGTATCTGTTCCCTAGGCAAGATAGGGTTTAGTCTGTGATCAGAACCTGGAGGATAGTACCTGAAATTGTCAATTTACAATAAATGCCGTACTTTGCAAGTTTTTAACTTTTTAACATTTCTATCATTTTTGTCTCCTTGACATCTATATGTAAATAAAGATATAGATGATATAGACATAGGCCATTTCCACACTACACTGTTATAGTGCTATTATTCCATTTGCAACAACCTGTGGAATTCTGGGGTTTGAAGTTTACTGAGACCAAAGATCTCTCTGGCTGAGAATGCTGAATGCCCCTCCTAAACCTACAAACCCCAGGATTCCATAGGATGCTGAAAATACAGTAATAGCACTTTAACAATGTAGTGCAGAAATGGCCGTAGAAAAATATATCTTCCTGTGTATGCTAAAGTATACTCAAGGCAGCTCTATGCCACCATAAAACAAAACCAGAAGACATTTGTACAGCATACAGGAAGGTATGGAACTGACATTAAGACAAATCCCAAAATGCTTATTTTTATTAGGCCTACAAAAAAGGCAGAAATATCTTTATGCATGGTTTTAAGACCCATGGTCAGTTTCACCATTTTTTTAAGGACCATCTGGTTTGTTTTAAGCCTGGGGGATGCTTCTTTTCAACTAGGAAGTATAATGAAAGTTTTTGTGTTCTGGTTGATAAAAGGTGTCCCATGGGCCTAAAACAAATCAGAGAAGCCTAAAAATGTACAAAGTTGCTTCTCATGGTTCCTTTGGCGCATAGGTGGGCTTTCTCATGAATCTTCTTTAAAAAAAAAAAAAAACCTTACAATTCTGGGCACATGATAGAAGAGGGTTTGGCCCTTTGAGGTACATGCAATATCAAAGCAGTTAACCAACTCTCAGCAGCTGCTCATTCCAGTTGTATTAGGATGCTATGGGCCTTTCCGCACTACACTATTATAGCACTATTATTCCACTTTCAACATCTTTTGAAATTCTGGGATTTGTAGTTTACTGAGACCAAAGAGCTCTCTGGCTGAAAATTCTAAATGCCCCTCCCTAAACTGCAAACTCTAGGATTCCATAGGATGTTGAAAGTGGAAGGAGAAAGGTGGCCTACAAACTAAATAAATAAATAAATAAAATGTGGAAAGGCATTTAATATCTGGCGTGGCCATCTAGAAGATCAAACCGGTTTCTTTTTAACTTGTTTTGACCTCTCCATTTCTACAATTAAATCACCAAGTAGAGCCATGCCAAACAAATGGTAATGCTTGCTATTAATAACCAGGTTGTTCAGATTCGTTGGCCTTAGATAGCAGCAATTTCATTTACGTCATAGTTTCATCCCCAAATTGTGTTTCAGCCAGAAAGAGTCACAACAATGACTTGCAACAAAAGTGTTCTTTTTTTTCCCTAGACACAAAATAAAGCTACAGAGGTGACATATGCTGCTGTCATGTTCGTGGGACAAATTGCTATATATTGATATGTTTCTCCATCTCTAATAATCCACATTCCCTGGTATTTAGAAGTGACTGGTCTGAATTCTATAAGTAGTCCCAACTAGAGTAGACCCATTGAGTCAATGGGATTTATATAAGTGCTGTCTGACCACTCAACAACTGGTTCAATAGGGCTACTCCAGATGGGACTATCCATAGAACACAGACAACTGTTAGCATCATCAACTTCCTTTCATTTCATTTCAACAAAGTGCCTAAAATTGCAGAGGGCTGTCTTCCTTTTCCATAGGTTCAAGGATGTTTTATCATTCACACACCCTCCCCAGCCAGACCAATATCCTGGTGACTGAAGTGAAGAACAACATGATATCCCCTCCCTGTCCACACGCAGAATCTAGCAGTTTGAGTGGCAGCTGGGTAACTACTTCAATAGTGGCACGGAACCATCCTAAACTGATCTGAGGTTGCAGGCTAATTTAGTAGGATCAGAGAGGTTGTGTGGTGTACATATTTCTGCCTTCTCATTGAGGGAAACATCTGGAGAATTCATGAGGAACAGCCAGGAAGCTTCTACTACTGCCTCATGCATCTGTAATCTGAAATAGGTCATCCTGCAGGGCTGGCTATTCTTCCTCCATGAGTTCACTAGATAGTAAGGGGAAAGTGGGACTACAGCCACTTTCCCATTCCTGACAAGAGAACATTCAAGTTTAGAGAAAAGGGATCTGCACTCATTCATCTGCACGTGCATCAGGATTCTTCCATATAACTGGGAATCCTTGGGTAATCTGGGTAAATTAAGCTTGAGGACATTATCACAGAGAGAAAATTCTTCTCCTAATGCCAGAAGGAGAAGGCCTACCTTTGGAGGATCCCTGGAATTTAGAAACCTCCTGTCTTCCACTCCTCAAAATGACAGGCCTTTCATTAGTGTAATGTGAAACATGTGTTATGATTGTATATCTGCATTGTATCTTGTTGCAAGAGTCACCAGAAAGTAGAAAGCAAAATTAAGTTTTCAGTACAATCAGAGCAGTCCCTTTATGATATGGGAGAGCTTTTGTGAACTCTCTCATATTATAAAAAAAAGTTGTACTTGCTTTCAGACATTTCTCAATTCCCATTTTTGTCAGAGCAGCAAAATTTTTCTAAGGCAGAGACAGAACAAACTAAACCAATGCCCACCATAATGTTACATGAGACAGATTTCACAAAACATTCCATATATAGTGAGGGCAGTTCACTTTCCATTCACTATATTGCCTAGTGATGGGAAGACTGTATTCCCAAATCTTCCAAAAACAAATGTCTTGTCTCTCTCACCAATTCTACCTTCCTGTTGTAAAATTACCATGCAAATGACAACTTCTATATCCCCTGTAGTAGATCAGTATTTTGCTGCTATCGTTTCTTGTAAATCTCAAAAAGCCATTCATTTTTTCCAAGCTCATAAAAATAGTGACACTTTGTGAATCTGGTTCCTCCACAAATAAGCCTCAACTACAAATCTGCATTACATCTGTCAAAGTCACATTTGGCAGTATCTTAGGTTTAATGAATAGCAGAAAGAGAAGGAAAGAGCAAGCCAAAGTCTAAGGTGGAGGGATGGGGAAAGGCAACTTTTCAATTTTTTTGTTTTTTTATTATTATTTTTTGTGAAAACAACACATTGACCCTTTATTAACTTTAGAAGAACATATGAATCCAACATATGTTCATATATTTTGAGTTGTTCTTCCTTTATTGTTAATATGACTCTGTTAAAAGGGATAGGCTAAACAGAACTGCAAGAGAACATATTTCTTTTAGTGACTGTTCTAACATTTTTTAGGGGAAGAACCATGGTGAATCAAGCCAGTTTGCATAAGCTTTTGGAAATTCTTACACTGTGGACAGAAGAACAAGAAGGCAAAGTGAATACCTGAATATCCATTAGTTAAAATTAGTGGGAATGTATTTTAAAAATAATTTCTGTGTTTCCAAATAATAGTAAGATAGACTTTTTAAAAAGAAACTTTCCTTTTTTGAACCAACGAGGCTGCCTTAGAATAAATAATCTAATTAGCCCATGTAAATTAGACCCGTCTCCTGTTAGTAATAGTTCTCCATACACACATATATATATTTCTTAGCTAAAGAAGCCAGCAATCTGACCTGGAGAATCATTCATAGAATCATTCATAGAATCATAGAGTTGGAAAAGAGCACAAGGGACATCAAGTCCAACTCTCTGCCATGCAGGAATACACAAAGCATTCCTGACAGATGGCCATCCAGCCTGTTTAAAAACCTCCCAAGAAGGAGACTCCACCACACTCAGAGGCAACATATTCCACTCTCGAACTGTTCTTACCATCAAGAAGTTCTTCCTAAAGCCCTTCCTTCTCTACCACTTATGGCTATTATACAAGTAACTGCATTTCATCAGAGGTGTGGTGGGTGAGAGTGGTGGCTCTAGCTTAGCAGAACTATATTTTTTAAAAAAGTGAATTATAGTGATTGTAGTCAGGAGACATCTAAATCTTAATTTGCCACTGCCTCACTAGTAAAAGATTTAATTGAAAGTTAAGGAACTATGGATATTTACTAGAAGAAACTCCCACTGAACTCAGTAGGAGTGATTTTGGAATCAATGTGGATTACATTTAGCTATCAAAGGAAAAAGTAAATGTTTGACATAATCCACTCAGAATAACAAATTCAGTCCTGAAGCTTATTGGTTAGAGTAGACCCCCTGGATCAATTGTAGAGTCAATACCCAAATAAATACCAATGATTCAGTGATCCTTTTCTGGTTAGGACTGACAAGAGGATATGAGCCAATGACACAGACATGATTCATGTGAGTACTGTCTTCCAAGCTGCATCAGTTCCTAATTTATGAACTTCTAAGCTGCATCAGTTCCTAATTTATGAACAGTGATTATGTGCAGCCTAATCCATAGGGCTCTTGTAAGTGAATGTGGTACCCTAAGATCGACCACAATGCAATGCCAGTTGGTGACATGGACGGATGACTCAGTTTCACTTTTTCCCCTACACATTTTTTTAAAGAATTTTTAAATTTGGATATGTTGTTATTTTAAAAAAATCAGATGAAATTTTCACCCTTCCCTCCATGGGGTGGTCTAGGTTTTGTGGGAATAGATTGGCACTGTAAGTTGCCCATACTTTCCTTTTGACCTTCCAAAGTTAGTCTGAATAAGATTCTATGCAAAAAAGCTGAAACAGAGCAATTTGAACATGGAAGAGAAAGAAGGAGCGAGGGAGGCATCTCTGAGCAGCTTTGGAAAAGGATGAAAAAGCATGTGCTGTGATTAATTGAACAATCTAAATTTTGAACCATATGCATTCGTCAAATTCAATAGATACAGCTATTTCTAGTGCAGGAGGAATACCACTATACCTGCCTGCTATATAACTGCTCAAGATGAGTTTTTCAAGAAAAAAGAGGTATCAGATCTAACTCAATGCCATAAGCATGGCTGAACACAGAGGAATTGAAAGTCAGAGTATTAAGAAAGAATACCCTTTACTAGATTAAGAAATCTGTTGGTTTCACTTTCTCATATGCTTGATTTTTTTGTTTGTTTGTTTCTTGTTTTAATTTCAAGCCTTTCCATCAAATTTTTGGAACAAAAATAGGAATTACAGAAAATTCTTAGGAAACAATGAACAATCTCATGCATCCCTAGTTGGAACTATAGTCCAAGACATCTGCAGGGCACCAGATTGGGAAAGGACCCAGAAAACTCATGGAGATAGAGAGCTGGGTATGTTTAGTCTGCAGAAGAGAAGGTTAAGAGGGGACATGATAGCCATGTTTAAATATTTGAAGGGATGCCACGTAGAGGAAAGAGAGGGCTTGTTTTCTGCTGCTCCAGAGACCAGGACAAGGAGCAATGGATTCAAGTTGCAGGAAAGAAGATTCCACCTGAACCTCAGGAAGAACTTCCTGACAGTCAGGGCTGTCTGACAGTGGAATATGCTGCCTCGGAGTGTAGTGGAGTCTCCTTCCTTGGAGGTTTTTAAGCAGAGGCTTGATGGTCATCTGTCGGGAGTGCTTTGAGGGTGTTCCTGCATGGCAGGGGGTTGGACTGGATGGCCCCTGTGGTCTCTTCCAACTCTACATTTCTATGATTCTATGATTCTAAAGCTGTCTACACAAGCACATGTGTATGTGTATGACCATTGTGAATGTTTCTTTGTTTTTGTATAATTTAGTGATGCATCTGCAAAAAAATTGCAATTAGGGCCAGGCCAGTACCAATACACAAAGAGAGACAGGGGCACACACACAAACCCAAATACAGAATTAGGTTCAACAAATCCTGTGTTGTAGAAATTGTGCAAAAGGAGACAAGAAAAGTAAATGACAGAAAGATAATGCAAAGTGGACCTCTATATCCAAAACAAAATGGCTAAATACCAGATCCTATCTGATCTTAGAAGTTAAGCAGTGCCCACTCTGGTTAGTATTTGGATGGGAGACTGCCAATGAGTACCAGCTGTTGTAGGCTATATTTCAAGGAAGGAACTGTCAAAAGCATCTCTGAGTATTCCTTGCCTAAGAAAACCCTATGAAACTCATGAAATCACCATAAGGTGACAAACAACTTGACGGCACACACACACACACACACACTTTCAAAATACCTGTTCTGCCAATGAATTGGGGCACTGAATCACTCCTATGCCTGTGTCACTATCAGTCAACCAACTATTGCCATTTAGTTCTAGTTTTCAGTACTGCAGAGAGCATTCCTTGCACATGCTTTATCTAAATTATCATAGAGTTGAGATTTGCCTCAAAAGTATCCAGGAGATCTGCTGCTGCAGCAACATCCTTAATGTGTGGACAATGAGCCTCTGTTTGAAAACCTCTTAAAAAACAAAACTTTACCATCTTCTGAGGTGGTCATTTCCATATAAGGAGTTCTGCCAAATATGTGACAACTGTAGCCTTCCAGATGTAGTTGGACAGGAACTCTCATCATCTGTCACCATTAGCTATGCTGGCTAGAACTGCGGGAGAACTCACTCAACTTCCTTTATTGTAATTTGAACTAGTTTGAGCAGACCAGTAAACAAAACATTTTATATATTGTTTCCATGGGAGCCCTTCAAGGCTGTTCCTACCATTAGGTTGCGTGAGGTGGTCAATCAGGCAACAGAATTTGAGTGTCATGAAATAGAAACACATTGTAAGGCATTCATTTTCTGTAGTTCTATTTTGTATGGTTTTAGGCACCATACTCTTTGAAGCAGGTCAGTAGGGGAGTGTGGGAGGCATTTGCTGTTCCACCACAGACTCCCAAAACTTGTGCCCTATAAATATTTGAAAATGATCACATATTAATCCCACTCTTTTGTCATTCTAACATCACAACAGCCATATAGCCAAAATAAGGCAGTGTCTTGCCTAAGGCCATCCAGTAACCTTTCAGGACAGAATAGGGATTGAATGCAGGCTTCTGTGATGTAACTCCCACAAAATTAAATTGGTAAGAGGTGAAGAGTGTTGGTGTAACCAAGGCAGATTCTTCAAGGAAGGACCCCCGTAGGGCTGTGACTGAACTGCGGGTGGCAGGAAACAAAGCATTGTTGGAAAGCACAAAAGAGAATAAGGACAAAAGTGAATGTGGGTGGGCTGGGTAGAGAAGAAATGTGGGATCTGGAAAATGTTGAGTGGAGTTTTGCAAACTGAAAGGGTATGACCCATTCCTTGGTGAAGTCTTTGGGCTTATAGAGAATGAGAATTTGTGGCTCTGGCAGGAACACTAAAAAGAGCTTTAAAACCTCACAGCCCACAAAGAGAAACATATCTGTCTCCTGCAAGTCAGTTTTCCTGGCTGCACAGTGACTGTCCTATATGCTGCTTCTACTTGATTGCGAACCTAAAAGCCACCACCTTTTCCATATCCCATGTATCTTGTAGCCTCTCATCCTATGGTCTTGAGTTTGTGTTTATGGAGCAATGCCATGAAGACAGAAAGTTTCACATAGATTGCATTTAAGACAGATGCCCAGAATAAAACTCCTGTTTTCTTTAGGAATTGCTTGTTTCATTAGAGTAGCCATCCATTCATCACAAATTCATTCCAAGTTTAAGCTGAAAGCTAGGTTTGTTTGGCACAAGTTTTTTGTCCTCTGCTGGCTATAAAGATGATCACACTATTATGTTACCTGCATCAAGAGTGGAAAGCTACCACCCTTCCATGATGCCTCACCATTGACAATGCTGGCAAAAACTGATGGGAGGTATACTCTAGAGTCACGGCTGCTCACTCCCATTCTATTTGTATGTAGCTCCAGAAGCCTACAGAGCCTTGGGAGTATTATTATTTGTAAAATTACTGTAATTTGTCTACAAAGAACGTCATAGTTAATCCAATGCTCTTATTTTGAAACAGTGCATACAAGCAACATTTTAAAGTCAATACATAAGGATGAAAGCTGATTTACCATTAGTCATCCTAGATGCAGAGGTCATACGCTGGTAACAGTCCAGATCAGGAACAAATGTGCTGGGGAAACTCATCATGAGAAAACAGTCAGTGTAAGTTTAAAATACAGTTCAGTAAATACGAAAGGATAGATGGTTGTTCTATTTTGTTCCTTCAAGTCAACTCTGACGTATGACAATCCTATAATATTTGTTTATTTATTTAGAGAATTCATACTCCACTCTTTAGCCAAAAAGCTCCCAGAGCAGCTTACCAATTGTTAATTTGGCAATTCCCTGCCCTCAGGGAATCTAAAACCCCCCCACAAAACATAAGGGAAAGGGAACAGCAGTAAAGGAGAAAAGCAAATGCTGATTGCTGTTCTCTCCCTCTCCCTCAGAGGCCAGAGCAATGGCAGTTATAACATGGGCAGAGGGCCTTTCATCAGTTGCTGGGCCTAGACACAGTAGCACTTTGTGCAATAGCACTCTTCTTCTCTCCCTCTGAGGCCACAGCAGAGGCAATTGGGATGGAGGGAAGACCACTGGAATCAAGAAACAATAGCACTGTGCTCTCCCTCAGAGGCCAGAACTGTGGCACTTGGTATAGAGAGAGGAAGTTTCATCAGCCTCTGGAGTCAGGCACCCTATATAATAGGTGTTTTTTTTAGCAGGATTTATTCAATGCCTTTGTCTTAGACTGAGAATGTACAAATTGCCCAGTGTCACCCAAGAGAGTCTGCATGGCTGAGTGGGGATTCAGACCCTGGTCTGCCAGAGGACTGGTCTAATATTCAAACCACTGTGTCATGCTCGGCCTCTTGCCCTGTATTTACTGAGAGAAGATGAAACTGTGCTCAGTCTTTGGTCCAATGTAAAACAACCAAATTTTTATACTCTCCCTTTAGTGTATGATTATTTTAACAGAGAAAGGTAGTGACAGAAATCAGAAAATGGGATTTACTGCATTTTATAACAGGCTACCAGCCTTATCAAAGCATAAAGTTACAGTGGGGGGAAGTGCTCCCTCTGCCAAACATACATCCATCCAGTTCCTGTTAGACAGACAAGAGCAAGGCCAGGAAGCATCCTGATACTCCTTGCCCAAGGGAGAGCTTGAAGAGAAGCAGATACCTATAAAGGCTGGCCTCACCTTTAGACAACCTTTTGCTAAGAGTCAGTGGATATTCTGTACATAAAAAAAAAAAACAGTAGAAAGGTAATGCAAAAACTTTGCACAAAATACCTAGATCATACAATCAGAATAAATGATGACAATTAAGAAGAATCATAGACATTTGTTTTACAAATTTGCATGAAACAGCCCATCTTTGCAAGTCACAAGGAAAGCATATATCCAATATACCCCCATCCACAGTTGCTGGGAATCTTGTACTGCCAACCTTTTAGATGTCCGCAAGTTTGAAAATAATTTTACCAGTTACAATGATTAGGAATCCTTAAACTTTCATTCTCAGGAAACGGAATCCTTCACCAAAAGCAATAGCTATCAGTAGGGTATAGAAGTATCAAATGGGTACAGCTGAAAAGTTGGGCACTGTCTCTTGTTGTATGACTTCAAGTTGTTTCTAAGTTATGGTGACCCTAAAGTGAACTTAAGATGAGATGTGTTCAGATAAGTTTGCCATATCCTTCCTCTGAGGATGGGAGAGTATGACTTGTCCAAAGTCATCCAGTGGGTTTCCATAGCCATTTGAACCACGCACTCCGAGAACTCCAGTCCAAACGCAAACCACTGCACCACGTTGACCATCTTACACTACTACAATTCTTTGCGTTCCCAAATGGCTTGTTACAGAGCTCTGTAGAATTAGAATTACAGAAAGTCATGGCCTTTTTTTTAATTCCCTTGCCCAGTAACAGCTTCTTCACTCAGTAGCATTTGAACTGTGGCCATTTGAAATCCCAGTAGAGTTTCTCACATCACTTTTTTCATTTAATAACTTCTGAAGTTGCTGGCAGTTGAATATTATTTTGGCTACCCTTTCTTTGATCACTGTAGCACTGTTGGCGATTAGTACTTCTTGATCCACAGCTACATCTTGAAGACATCAATCTTGCCTGAAATCCTCCCAGACACTGTTAAGATAAATGACAGACACTTTGTAGGGCTTTTGTGGTAGGATGACCTACAGTGAGGTCTTCTGAAGGCCAGCCATCCTTCTTACTACAGCCAAGGAGGACAAGAGGGAACCAAAGGAAGGAATCAAGCAACATAAAGGATGTGTCATACAAAGCAAACAGTATATAAGATATTGTTGGTAAGGCACGTTATGTAACGGAATACTTGGGACCTTTGAACTTTGTAATCAAGCTGTTGCCAAGCCATTGACGATAGTGCTTGTCCTTTAGGATTGTTTGTATTGAGAACCTTGGAAGCACTCAGCCAATCCCAACAGATGATTTGCAAGTTTTGTTTCAAAGCTGTTCAAAGATGCTTCTCTCTTTGTATAGAATTTCAGAATTTCCACTTCCTTGAGCAGCATCAAATTCAGGGTGGCTTTGGAAGATCAAAAGAAAGGGAGATGCTGGAGACTTACAGAAACAATATGTTCCCACAAAATCCAGATCATGTTGCTCAGAGCCATTCAGTGAAATTACTGGAAGAAGATTCAGTATACATGGAAGGATATTGTCCTTTGGACAGTACATAATAAATGTGTGGTATTAGTCATGCCCAAGATAGTCTCCAGGATTCTAAGAGAAGATGAGATTAAATTCATAAAGGATAACTAGATCTATCATGATGGCAACATGGTACTACCATGTTCATAAGGAAGATGCCACTAAATATCAGCTGGTCAGGGCTAGAAACAGCTATTGTTTGTGAACTAGCTAGCCACAACTGGAAGCAGGTTGCTAACTAGGATGGACCACTGATCTGATCTAGCAAGGCTCTTTTGATTTCTCTTTGTGCCACAAGCAGAGAGCTGGTGTGCTGTACAAAGGATGGGCAGCCTGTGGCACTCCAGATATGATTGGACTATGGGTCTCACCTGTTCTTTTCATTAATTAAGCTGGCTAGGGTTGATGAGAATTTTAGACAAACAAGATCAGGAGAGCTATAACCTGTCCACCTATGAACTAGCTCAAGCATATTTAACCATGTAAACCAAGGCAGTGTGGTATAGTGCATATTGTATTAAACCAAGAAGACCTGATGTCAGATTTTTAGCCAGTCATGAAATTCACCTGTGCCAGCTGCTATTTCTCAGTGTGCTTTATCTTACAGGATTTTCTTGAAGACAAGAGGAAAAATGTAAGCTGCTCAGAGTTCCCTGGAAGGGACATGAGGCATAACCATAATTATTAAGGAGGGTTTATGATGTAGTAGCAGAGTTATTTGATATGTTCCAGGTTCAATGGCTATATGATTTACTATGTTCCAGACTGCTCTGGTTAAAGTATCTCAGGTAGCAGATCTGAATCTGAAACCTTTGACATTAGCTGGAGACTCAAAGTAGATGACATTGGGCTAAGTCAATCTTCCCCAAAATAGTACCTTCTGGACTACAGAGTTTAGCATTCTTGACCATTGTCCATGCTGACTGGGGGTGATGGCAACTGAAAGGCACCAGATTTAAGAAGACTGGCCTGTGGGACTACTGCTTTGATTCAATATACATTTCGCCCTCTGCATTCACAGGTTCCTTTTTCTCAGACTAGATTATTTGTGAGTTTGTAGCCCTAGCTTGATTAGCTCATACTCCTTGCCCCATTGCTCTCTGTCCTGCCAACAGTGCCAGCCTATTAAGTCCTTTCCCGAGCCAGATCTTAAGCCTCTTCCCAGCCCATTGAACTCCTCTCCAACTCCTCTTCCTCCCAGTCCTCTTTTCAATCTCATGGAGAACTGGAAGGAAGAAAAGTGAGGTGAAGGAATGGATGGGCTGGAAGGAGTTTACAATCTGGCTGAGATGAAGAGAGCCAGAACACAACGGTTGCAGGCTTGAGTGGTGATTTGCTACAAGCAAAAAGCAAGCCATACCAACGAAGTTATATCTCTTGACTCTTTTGGACTGGCCTTCAGTGTTCTGGACCTTTTGTATTAGACCTTGGCTTGGTTCAGCTCAGTGTTTCTTCTTGATTGTTTATGTTGGACACCCCATGATTTGTCTCCTCCATGATTTGAGGCTGGGTGGCGAAGGTGAATCTAATTCCTCCAAATCATTGCTGGTCCCCTCTCCCACTGGCACCAGTTGCAACAACTCTGTCTGTGCTTGCCTTTCAGCTGAGGGGAATGTTTCCAAGATACTTTGGTCTATCACTGGCTCTGTTTCTGGCACAATCAATTGCTCATTGACCTCAGAGCCTTCATCTATCACACTTTAAATATTCAAATATTTAGTTATTAAAGGCTTCTGGAAATAAGGATTCAAACCTCCACTCAGACACATCTTGGGCAAGTCACATTCTCTCAGCCTCAGAGGAAGGCAAAGGCTAACCTCCTCTGAATGAATCTTGTCAAAAATACCACTGTGATAGGTTTATCTTAAGGCTGACATCAGTCAGAATGACTTGAAGACACTCAACAACACAGTGCCACTGACAGGGGGAGATTTTTTCTAGCCATCATGTCTCTCCCCTTCGAAAAGTGACCCTAAGGCAAATCTATTATGGGAGTTTTCCTGGAAAGATTTATTGCCTTTGCCTTTCTCCAAGGCTGAGAGAATGTGACTTGCCTGAGGTCACCCAATGGATTACTATAGCTGAGTGGAGATTCAAACCCTGATCAGAATCATAGTTTAGGGGTGCACACACCTTCTGTTGTGTCCAGGTATGCATAGCAGGGGTGTGGGTGCTGAAACTGGTCTTTTGTTGAAACTGCTCCCTCGGCATCGACACACACACCCTTGCTGCTGCATCCATATTGTTGCTGGTGGTGGTGGCGTTCAGTGGTAGGGTTTCACAGTTCCTCTGTGAGGGCACCACAGACACCCAGGGGCCCCCAAACCACAAGTTAAGAACCACTGGACTATGATATTGACTAAGCCATTGACTAGGGTATATTCAACTTCTTTCCCCCATTGAATTCCCATTTCCCTATTTCTTTCTCCATATCAATTTACCATCAACTTTTGGCAGCAAATTCTAATATCAATTTCATGTCTTCCAACATTTCACAGATGAAAATCTGGACACATGTGATCAAGTTGATGAGAATTAATGATGAGGAAAAGCATGCAAACTAGGGGAGGCTCTAGTAGTTTCCTTTTACTTGAATTTAAAGAAACAGGCAAGAGTTTATCTCTCTCCTTTGAACTCACTCTGCTGCAACTGAAGACCAAAGGGGGAAAGTATGAGGAGAGAGAAACTAGGACATCTTAAATGCATCTGAAAAAATGGGATGACAGAGGATTAATTGGGTCTGTATCTGCCAAATTGGGACCCTTGGAGAGTAAGTACTTGAAAAAAAAAGTTCTGTGAGACATAGGTGCTTGAAGGCCTCAGGCAACCTGTGGCTTAAACTTTTCCCACCCAGAGTAGCTCATCCACATAGTTAATCTCTTGAATAGCTTGGTGTATAGTTCTGGGGCTGTGGTAATTCAAAGGATATTTATTCAATGAATGCCTCTTTTTTCTCATCAAAAGAAGTAATAGCAGTCACACTAGTTATTGGAGCAAACTTCTGATGAGTAGCTGCAATACCTCCTCCTTTTCCTGGGAAGGAACTAGTGGTTCCCAAACTTTGATCCTCCAGATGTTTTGGACTTCAGCTTTCATAATTCCGATGTTTGGCCAAGCTGACTGGGGCTTCTGGGAGCTGAGCTCCCAAACATCTGGAGAACAAATTTGGGAACCACTGGACTAGAGTCTGTCCTGTCCTCTCTTCCAGAGCAGGAAGTTAGGCTGCCTCCTGGTGGGCAAACTTTGTAGTTTACAGCAGCTGCAACAGGATGTGGCTAAGGATCCCAGATGTTTTAAGACACTGAAAACTTCTAGACTTGCCACTTTAAACAGGCAGTGCTCAACATATTATTTGTTTTGCACTAAGACTACTTTGGGTGAGTGAGCTAGCTAATAATCTGATACAGCATTTGGAATAAGATACAAAAGCATAATACTTGGCTTAAAATATTCAGCTTCATAACATAGAAAAAGTGAGGTTTACACATTGTTGTTTGCATGATTACAGGTCTCTTTCACACTATACAATTATAGCACTTAGCTCCCACTTTGATTGCCATGGCTGATTCTTGTGGAATTGATAGTTTTGATGAGCTGTTAGAGCTTTCTGGCAGAGAATTCTAAATACCTCACAAAACTACAAATCCCAGGATTTCATAAGATGGAGTCATGTCTGTTGAAGAGGTATCAAAATGCAATAATTGTCTGGTGTGAAAGAGAGCTTGAATTCTTACACTCTGGGTTTTATCCTTTATAAGATAACTGCAATCTTTTCTTCATTTCTCTCTTTCTCTTTCTTTCTTTCTTTCTTTCTTTCTTTTTTCTTTCTTTCTTTCTTCAGATTAGGAAAAAAAGGAGACTACATTTTGAAACTTCTTTTGCAGTTTTTGTATTAAAATAAGGTGATATTGGTATAACTTTAGTTTCAGAGTACAAGAAAGCCTGAGGCTCTAGCATGCTTATGCAGAATCCATAGGCACAGAGAAATTAAGGACACACTTCATAGCAAATATATTATCTTACCCTGCAGTCTACATCATCCCATAAGAACTGATGTAAAGGGGCAAAACTCACTCTTTAGAATAACCTTCATGTTTAGTCTTTGTGGTTGTAAACATGTAAACATAAAAGAGGGAGACGCACCAAGAATGATTAGCCAGTGATTGAATGACTTGACCAAGAGTAAGACCATGGATGCCATCTTGATCATCAGTGTGACCTGACGATCAAGATGGGATATCAAAATGATTCTCCACAAAACCAATCCAGCAGAAAAAAATGACACTAAATTAAATATTTGTACACTTGCTGCTCTTGCTGCTCAAAATCTGCAACTCTTGCACACTCAGCCTAAAGATGAGGCCTGCTCAGACCATAGTGGCTGATGGCTTTCATATCAGTGGAGCAGTGAATTCAACATTCTGAGCAACATGCTGATAGGGTTCAGCACCTGAGACAACTCCTTTATTGAACTAAAACTCTGAGCAGATTCACTGCTCCACTAATGTGGTAGCCACCAACCACCCTTGGGCTCAGGGCATGCCATAGACATACTGCAGGCATATTATGATGGTGATGCAAAACATATCTCCAATGTCCATGAAGACCCAGATTCAACAAACATGTTGACCTGGAAGTGAATGTTTTTCTCTTCGTCATAATATGAGTACAACCAATCCCTGCACATCAGAACTAGGAATAGGGCTGAGGAAACTACAGTACTTCAAAGGTCAGTGACTAAAGTGTGGTATGATGGGAAAATTCAGCTATTTCCCACATAGAACAAGTCAGCAGCTTAGATGTATAGGTATACAGTTCATGAGTATAGATAATGAATTTTGATCGTATGTGATCTGAGAAGGAAATGTCTTTCCCTTAGATAAACTATGTTTCTAGGTAAAACGATCAGCAGAACATCCCTGCCCAATGATATGGATTCCATAGAATTCTGAGGCATGGATTTGTTCTTGCATCCTTTCAAGGCATTTCTGACTTATGGCAACCCCAAAGTGCACATATCATGGGCTTTTCTTGACAAGATTTGTTCATAGTGGCTTTGCCATTGCCTTCCTCTGATGATGAGAGAGTATGACTTGCCCAGGGTCACCCAGTGGTCATGCCTGGCTAAGCAGAAATTTGAATCTTGGTCTCCCAGAGTCCTAACCCAACAAACAAACCATGCTGGCTTTCAAGGATATGATTCATTTTATCACATAGCCAAAACAACCTCCTTCCTACATTTTAATCACACTTACAAATAATGAGCTAAGGTCACCTTCAGAGAAGACCTTAAACAGGTCTAGTCTGGATGGGGAACATATGGCCCTCAAGATGTTCTCAGGTTGCAGCATCCATGAACCCTCATCACATTGGCTGTACTGGTTAGGACTTGTGGGAGGTATAATTCAATATAATCTGGGGGAACACACATCCCCCATTCCTGCCTTAGGAAAATGCATAGAATGGGGAAATTTGTCTTTTTCTGTACCTCTCCTCAAGTTTTCTTTCACTGTAACCCCAGCAAATGGTCTGGTAGCACCCAATGTTATAATCTTGTTGAAACCATAGAGATGTGGGCTTAATTAGTGCCAGTGCTGAAAACCACAGGAAAAGACTATATACCTCAAAGTGACCTGTTACACCTTGAAGACAAATAAATTCATTAAGTATAAATTCTAATCTAAACAAACTTCTTCCAGATATTTATTTGTTCATATTTAAGGTATTATAGGGCTCTTTGGGGTTTAGTGTGTGTGCATGAGTACATGTGTACTCATGATGCTATGCTTGTTTGTTCTAAAGTAAGCTCCATTTAGTTCAATTGGACTTTTTTTCAGATAAGCATGTATAGAGGTTGCAACCCCTGCTGAAGTAGTCCTGATATATCTACTTCTCCAGAAAGGAACCTTTATGTAGAACAAGGAGAGGTATGTATGTATGTATGTATGTATGTATGTATGTATGTATGCATTAATAGATAGGCAGATCGTATTTTCATCACTCTCACCAATACAGCAAACAAAACATGGATTAATGGCAAGCTGTGTTGTATTATTAACATGACAGTTATTGAAACATTTAATGCATCAACATTCTAAGAGTTCACAGCATTTTAACAAATATTTAGATTTGTATTGTAAATTGTTTGGCTTTATGACTTTATTCATAAGCCAAATAGGCCAAAGGTAAAGATAAAATGTTACAGACCGTCTGCCCCACTACTCTTTCAACATTCCCCTCAGTTTGTTCTGAGAAAGTCATTCTATTAAGAGCAGGGGTGGGGAAAATTTCAGTCTGTAGGCTCTATGTGGCACCCAGGGGGCAAAACATCTGGCTTACTTCCTGTTAGAAGAAAGGCCTCTCTATACCGTCCAACTGTCCTAGTTTGGCAATGACAGTTCTGATTAATCTGTCTTTCCACTTTTTCAGCTGTTTTTAAAATGTCCTGGTTTCTCTCTCCTCTTACCACTTTCCTCCTTCATCCTGCTTACTTCAACCATTGCAAATAAAGTAAATAAGTAGTTTACACTCAATTAAGTTCTAGCTTGCCTGTTCTTCCTTATTTTTTCCCATCTTGACCATACTCTGATGTGACTTGGCCACTTGGGTCCTAATGTCATCTGTGAAATGTTGGAGAATGTGCCTCTCCTGGGCCTAAAATGGCCCAGAAAGGGCAAAAAAAAAATGGTAATTATGAACCAGATATCCCTACAACAGGGGACATTTTTCTATGGGACCCAGTGTGGGTACAGCACTTCAAGTTACCCTGAAGACCCAATGTGGCACCCTGAAAGCCTAATAGTTATCTACCCCTAATTTAGAAGGCTCATTGTATCAAACAGAAGAATTCTGACCTTTACATGCATTTGACATTTTACCATGACAAAAAGAATCACTTGTTTATTTGTTTGTTTGTTTGTTTGCTTGGTTTTGGAAAATAACACTGAAGTTATTTCTATTGGTTGAAAATGAGTTCTCTTTCTCTCTTCTTCTCTCATTCTGTTTCTCTCCCCCATGAAAGGCTCAGAAATATCCACTGGGAACATTGCACACAGCTTGCGTCCTTCTGGAGGACTGGCACACTTTTTTTCTTTTCTCTCTTTTTGGCAAAAGTTTTGTTGTAGATTATGGTCCAATTGCTGATGGACTCCCTCCAACACTCTTCAAGAGTTCTTGGCTTCTTTTCCTGTTCTTCCAAGATCTCTGAAATCACCCACAAGGCCATTTGTTACACAGGAAGTATTTTGAATGCTGAAATGTACATTTCTTTGCTAGAAGAAAAAAGGAAGGAAGGACAGGACTGAGTTGTAGGGGGGCAGCATGACCTGGCAAACAGACCTGATCCTTACAAATTCATTAGAAACTCACATTGGCAAGGTGCTGTTTTCAAATACTGTCTTCTGCCTGGTTTTCCAGAGCTAGATCCTTAGCTTATGTGTTGTATTTAATTTTCTAAATAGAGGCATGCTGTGTCTTTAAATTAAAGCATTTGGTAACAAACTGAAAGGTTTAGAGAGGAAGTAGATTGCCTCAGTCAAGGACAAATAGCTTTATGTCAGATTTCCTGGATGTTACAATAGTGGGACATATTGGGCAAGAGAAGACGTAAAATCTATCAATTAAGTACACCGACTGGGTGTACTTATTCCTTCTGAGTAAATGGGAACAAATGTCCAAGTGGTATCTTGAGGCTTACTCCTTCAGAACACTGATTTCGTCACATTCTCAGTCAGCTACTGATGTTGCCATATTAGAATGCACATGAATTGTTTTTTCTTTTATTGAATGAAGTCCGGTGATGAGCATTTTGGGGATCAAGCCAAGAAGACTGGTGAGAACTCAGCTTTGTCATAGATTCACAGTTTAGGAAGGGACATTTAGAATTCTCAACCAGAGAGCTCTTTGGCCTCAGTAAATTACATTCCACAGGATGTTGAAAGTGGAATAATAGTACTATAACAGTGTAGGGCAGAAATGGCCTATGATACAAATCAGGATATAGGTGGCAGGGTAGGGGAAAAAAGGTAAGAAAGAAAAAGAAATGGTGATATTACCCATTTATGCCAAATTGTGGTTTAGCCGTTATTTGGTTTAGGTATGAAATCAGTAGCATCACACATGTGCTTGCTTTCATGATTGTGCCAATATTTTATTGGTTGTGGTGAAGTGTTCAAATTGAAGGACACAAAGTATACGTTTTTCTGATGCCAAATGTATTATTACTCTAAGATAGAACTTTTTACAAGACCTTCAGTAACCTCATATTTAAAGCATTTGTTTTGGAAGAAACCATGCAGCTTAAAGTATATGTTGGAGAGTTGGGATTTTAAAAATATACACTCCATGGTTTATGCATAATCACAGAAATCAAAACAGCCCAACATATTTCTTTGGTTCACAAGATAGTTGTACAACATTGCTATTTGCTGATTTACTGTTGCTTATGTAACCTTTATTGCTAGAGGTCAGCGACTTTCAGATGTTCTCTGAAAAAGAAGCAGTCATTAGTCTTTGTCCGGGGCACATCTGCCATTCCAACTCATAATACAGAAGCCACTTCATAGAGAAAACCAATCAATAGAAGTCCTGTCTTTCTGCTGAAGCTGACATGATCACTCCAAAACAACAAGAATCTCTCTAGCTTCCCTTGTCAGTGACAGATTATTCTGCCATATATGGTACAGCCTGCATACTAGCAAAACAAAAGAGTGACACAAGTATAGGGAACAAGGTAAGGAAGAACAGAGGGAATAAGGCTACAAGCTCCTAAATTCTGTCTCTATATCTTCTCTGGCAACATTATTAAAGTGCCTAATAATCATCCACAGCCAATTATAAATCTTGAAGTGCAGGCACTGAGAATAATAATAAGCATGTCGCTAATCCCAAAAATTAAGGAAGATGTGTCATCAAGCCAGTTCTGGTAGTTTTTATCTCTATCAATAACAGCTTTGTAAAGCTAATGGGTCTTAATTTACTAATTTTCCTTTCAAGGTCAAGAGAAGGTGCCATGCATGCATACTTTGATTTTCTTTGCTTGAGCACTATAAAATCCCTGAGGTTATAACCCCTCTAGTTATAACCACAGGACTGTTTCATTAATTTCCCATGCAGCAGAAAGGACATTCAGCTGTTGATGTGTTCAGAGGAAAAGGAAAGCCCAAAGCTTTTATAGAGACATGGAATCTAAAAGCAGGAATCAGGGAAAGCTAGACATAGTAAAACAAGAAATAGGGCTTATAAACACCACAATACTTGTGGTGACACAGCTAAATTGGACAGGAATGGGACAGTTTGAGTCTACTAATTGCAGAGTGCTTTACTCAGGAAATGAAAAATCTAAGAAGAAATAGGGTGGAAATAATAGTGAGGAGAGATATAGCAAAGTAGTCAAAAGATACAGTGCAAAGTCTGACCAAATCATATCAATGAGACTTCAGAGAAAACCCATCAATATAACTACAGTAGAGTCCCGTTTATCTGACGCTCAGTTATCTGACCATCCCGATTAACCGACGTCGCGACGGCCTGGGGGCGTGGCTGTGGGCATTTCTGCGCCCCCAGACACGCCCTGACATGCCCCCAGGCCCACCCCGGCACGCCCCCCAACACGCCCCCCAACACGCCCCCAAAATGGCGGCCACCATGGGCATCCGGGTAATCCGACCCTTTTGGTTATCCGACGCTGCGGCCGCCCGTTTGGGTCGGATAACCAGGACTCTACTGTATAATCTAAGGTTATGCTCCAGCTACAGAGGCAGAAGAAGAAGAAATTAAAAGATTCTGTGCAGGAGTTCAGGACGAAATTGATCACACACCAAAGCAGAATTTCTTGTTAATTATAAGTGATTGGAATGCAAAAGCATGAAACAGAGCATAATCAAAGGCTGAAGGGAAATTTGGCCTAGGATCAAAGCAGGAGACTGACTGACTCAGTTTTGTGAGGCCAACCGTCTGTTCATTGCAAACATATTCTTCAAGCAACTGAAGAAGTGACTGTACACATGGACCTGATGGCCAATATAGAAGTCAAATAGACTACATAATTGGAAGCAGAAGATGGAGAAGCTCCATTCTTTCTGCAAAAACAAGACCAGGAACAGACTGTGGCACAAATCATAAACTACTACTAGCAAAACTTAGAGTAAACCTAAAATACAACCTGAAGAATATCCTTATAAATTTAAAAATAATATAAAAGATATATCTGCACTATTAAGCCTAAATGACTGGGATGCAAGAGAAATGTGGACTGAAACCAGGGATATTGTCAGAAAGGAGTGCAAAAGGATACTATCGGTAGCCAAAAAGAAAGAGAAACATCAATGGATGGCTGATAAAACTCTTCAAGCAGTCAAAGACTGATGAGAAGCAAAAGTAAAAGGGGACAAAAGCAGAGTCAGAACTCTGAAAGCTCAGTGACTTATGCACAAAGACAAGGACAAAGATAACTACTACAATAATCAATGCAAATGAACAGAAGATGACAATCAAAACAGAGGAACAGGAGACCTCTTCCACAAGATCTGAGAAATCAAAGGAAGGTTTAAAGCAAGAGTGGACATGCTCTATGATCAATAAGAGAACACATTATATAATCAAGCAGGAGAAAAAAATGATGGAAACAATGCATTGAAGAATAATATAAAAGAGAAGAAAGGATGATAGATTCATTCAAGGAAGAACCATATGGAGATCAAAGAGAAGTGGAAATTACAGTCAGAGCACTTGGGAGAAATAGATCACCAAGAACAGATGGCATACCAAGAAGAACTCCTCCAGAGACAGAATCTATTCTAGTTCTAACTAAAATCTGTCAACAAATATGAAAAACAAAACAATGTCCCACAGATTGGAGATGTTCAATATACTTTCCAATCCCCAAGAAAGGGAATACCAGGGACTGCAGAAACCACAGGACCATTGCATTAATTTCTCATGCCAGCAAAGTAATGCTAAATTCTACAGCAAAGACTTTTACCATTTATGAAGCAAGAAATGCCAGATGTCTAATCTGGGTTCAGATAAGGAAAACGCACTAAGGATCATATCGCAAACAGATGTTGGATAATGTAATGCACGAAGGAATTTCAAAAGAAAATCAGCCTGTGCTTCATAGATTATAGCAAAATATTTGATTGTGTAGATCATGAAAAACAATGGATTGCTCTTAAAGAAATGGGTGTGCCACAACATTTGCTTGTCCTAATGTGTAACCAGTATTCAGGACTAGAGGCTACTATGGAGAAATGCAATGGTTTCCAATTGACAAGAGAGTCAGGAAAGGATGTATTTTATCACCCTATCTGTTTAACTTGTATGCTGAACATATCATACATAAAGCAGGATTAAACCTGGAGGAAGGAGGTGTAAAAATTAGAAGCAGTAATATCAACAATTGAAGACATGCATATGACACTATATTATTAGCAGAAAACAGCAAAGACTTGGAATGAGTACTGAAGAAAGTCAAGGAAGAAAGTGCAAAGGTAGGTTTAGAGTTGAACGTTAAGGAAAACAAAAATAATGATAATTGATGATTTACATAACTTTAACTAAGGCAATGAAGATATTGAAATACTTCAAGATTTTCCATACCTTGGTTCAGTCATTCATCACAATGGAGACTGAAGTAAAGAAATCAGAAGAAGATTAGGACTTGAAAGAGCAGTTACAAGGAACTAAACAAGATCCTGAAATATAAAGATTATGATCGAACACTAAAGTTCAATCCAAGCCAATGGTCCAAGCCATTGTAAATCTAATTTCTATGCATGGTTCTGAAGTTCAACAGCGAAGAACGCTGATAAGAAGAAAAACACCACACTTGAAATGTGGTGCTGGAGAAAAGTTCTTGGACTGCTAAAAAAACAAGCAAACAAAAAACAGAACAAAGTCAAGCCCGAACTCTTCCTAGAAGCCAAGATGACTAAATGAAGGCCGTCGTACTTTGGCCATATCATGAGAAGACATGACTCACTAGAAAAGACAATAATGCTTGGTAAGGTAGAAGGCAGTAGGGAAAGAGGAAGAGTGCATTACAGATGGATAGATTCAATCAAGGGAGTCACAGCCTGCATCTGAAAGACCTGAGGAGCACTGTTAATAATAGAGAGATTTGGAGATCTCTTTTTCATAGGGTTGCCATAAGTCGAACTCAACTTGACAGCAATGAACAACAACAACGGCTATCTTCCTTTGACTGGTGAGCGTGCACCCCAGCCCAGGTACCCAATACATCAACAGACTGAATCTGATTGCCAGCCAGGTATAATTAGTGTATAATCAATCTCGGGCCCCAATTCTACCATTGTCTGTGAGAGCATGCTGGACCCCATCCAGAAAAGATCTAAAATGTTTCTTTGCTCTGTACCATCTGCTGCATCATTTATTACCAGTTAAGCTTATGCGATGGCAGTAATGTGTGGTACTCAAAGAACTCTTGCAGAAGCCTAGAACTTGATCTGGAATATAAGAATCCAGATCAAGAAACCACCTGTTAGCAGTTTTTATTTCCAGCTGCAACAAGTATTTTTAAAGGTAATGAGTCTTAATTCTCTATTTGTGGGAGATACTTTAATACTTTGTTATAGGGATAGTTCACAACCGTATATTATTGCCAGGAAAATTACTTTGCAGCTAAACTTGGAAGGAATAGGAAAACTGATGGAGATAATATATTACATCATCAGTCTTTCTAATCCAAAAGTTTGTGTGAATCCTGACATCACTAAAACACAGTGTGACACTATCATCAAGATCCAATAGTTATACTGGCAACGTTGTAACTCTCCCTTGCTGTAGCTACACCAGTGATATGGGAAACAACAACTTTTTCTTCTCTCCCTGGTATACAAGGGCAGCTAGAGGGTCCTGCAAATTGCTCTGCCTCCCAGCTGAGTATTCATCACAGGGATATGTCTGACAATTGTCCATCTGCTCTTGAGTACCCAGACAAGGAAAAGAAGCAACAGTTTTTCTGGACAAGGGCAGAACCCAGTTCTTCAAGATCTGGTGCATAAATATGTCTGGAGAGCTCTTCAATACACCTCAGAATCAATGGTCAGAGGGACCAAAATATGTCCGAGTCTCCAACTGCCCTTGCATACTGGGTGATAAAGTCATTACAGAAAGAGATACAGGATACTTCCTTCCACAATGGCCTTAAAAGTAGTTACATTGGCAGTAGTGGAGCTTGGAGTGGGGGGAGGGGGCGTGGCCACAGTACATGGGGATGTGGCCAGGACATGTGGAGGTGTGGCTACAAGCCGGGACACCTCAAAAACACTGCCCCCCCGGGGCGAAGTGCACCCCTCACCCCCTGTTCATACATGACTGTACATTGGCATAACCAAAGATTATGCCAGTGTAAGCCACTTAGAGTATTGCAGCCTGCCTTGCTGTGGTTAAAGTCACCACTGTAGAGTAAAGAAACTTAAAAGGGATAATAGAAAGAAAGATTTCTGAGTTACAGTTTGTTAGGAAGTGCTAGCAGTTTGAATGGGAATTATATTCTAGCACTTTGAATGGGAATGATAGCTTCCTATCACATGGTAATTGCTTTGCTTAATACCAGTTTGTGTTATTTGTCGTAGTTTTTGAACAGTCAGCATTAATATCACTGTCATTTCCCTCTGACTTCACTGTTTAGAATCCCATCCACAGACTTGTCCACTGCATATATCTCTTAAATGCTGGATGAATGAAGTAGGCTATGGTCTACAAAAGCACATGCTATAATAAAATCCTCTAAGACATCACAGGATTCTTATTTTGTTTTGTTTGGATCTCAATAAAGTCATTCCAAATTTAAATATTTTTAAATATTCTCTTTTTTAATAGAACTATTAAAATTAATAGACACTTCATTTTATTAGAATTTAGTTTTACCATGATATGAACATGTTTGTTTTAAAGTGAAGCCCTATATTCATAACAACCAAGAATCTTGTGACACCTTAAAAACTAACAAGTTTTCTTTGGTGTAAGGTTATTTGCCTCCAATCCATCTGGTGAAGAGGGGGGAGTCCACAAAAATTTATGCTAACTAAAACCTGTTGGTCTTTATAAGGTGCCATAAACTCTCTGTTATTCTCACCACAACAGACTTACATCACAAAATCTTCAAACCTGATACTGTACTACACACAATCCAAGTTAGCAATGACAGCCACCAGAGGGAGCCCAAATATACATGAAAGCAAACTTCCCTTCAAATGAAGAGCAATCAAAAGCGTTCAGGCTGTTACTGAATCATGAAAACAAAGTTTGTTATGGAAACAAGCAGTGCATTGACATTCATTCCCATCAACTTGGAGAAGGATTCAACACACTCCTCCGTGATTGTTGAAAGTACCAAGAAGGATCAGTTGAGGACTGTGGTGTTATGGCATATCCATTCATTTGTATAAGATTTCTGACATTTATACCCTGTGCTTCCATCAGTGAGCTCAAGGCACTCATTGGTTTTATCCTCACACAGCAACCTGTGAGGCAGTTTAGCCAAAGCAACAATGACTGGCAAACCTACTGAACTTCCTAGCAATCTGAACCTGGTATTTCCCTTTTCTAGTCCAATCAATTACTATACTAGTAGTGGATATAACCCAACCTGCATCCCATATGGGAGACCCTCCACTTCTGTTTTGTGATCTCTACTAACCTTGTTGTTTCTGTGGAACTGGTGGGCCTGATGCAACAGCACCATAATCACAAAAACTACCATGTCTCCCCTTCCTATTGCTTTGGGGAGGGAAGTAGGCACTCTGCCCTGTAGGCTCCCATGGCTTAGTGTGCAAGAGAACACTCCATCCAACTTTGAGTACCACAACCTCAAATTTAGTTGAAGCTAAATTTTAGTGGAAACTGTTACAACAGTGGCAGCCACTAAACGAAATTTGAATTCTCTCCCCACTTCCCCCATCACCATGAAATTTTCTTCCAGTTGTCAAGTTGTTAGCCTTTGGAAGAATGAAACAATTGAAAGTCATTCACACCTAGAATTGTTATTGGTGTGTTCACATTCATTTGGAAACTTTGCTGCCCATTTTCTTTAGATGCCTAAACTGGTTTTCTAAATGCTCAGCTGACATTTTCAGTGACTTCAATACTAGAAATTTGGAGGAACATTTCATGACAGGATAGAATTCTCTCTCTCTCTCTCTCTTTCACACACACACACACACACATTCGTAGCTACACCTTTGGTGGCATGACATCCAGGATCAGTGAGACCTCCTGTGGATTCTGGGGTGTCTAGGCCTTGAGAATATGCCCACTTTTGCCCTCCATCATATTGTCATTCCAATAGCAGAGGTATTTAGCTGGTGGGTTTCCATGTTCCACAAGTATATGCCTGCCTCTTGCTGTGACAAAGTCCCTGCTAGCATTCCTGGCTTTCCACCTTGCCCAGTGTATCTTCTGAGAGTTTTCAGCCCTCTTCCAGTGCCACTGGTCTAGCCAATCAGATTGTAAGACCATCTTATGAGGGAAAAGATTCATCAGCTTATTCAAGTCTCACTTGGCTGAAACTATCAAGTCCATTCCTTGATGCTAAGTCATTTTTGCCCAGTTGCAGGACAATGGCATCAAGGGAGACAAAATGTTTGAAATATCTGCAAATTGTTGGTACCAATGAGCCCACATATGAGCCTCTCAACAACCCAGAAACATAATCTTCATCATGTCTCCCAGACCTAAGTTGTACAACTTAACATAGTTCTCTACCCAACAGACTCGCCTATGCCCTCATGTTAATGTTTTCTTCCTAGATGGAACTGAAACTAGAATCAACACAATTGATTACACATCCTCTCTCACCAGGGTTAATGTAACTTTAACAAGGCCATGGACCTCCATATCCCAATTGCCTTAACCCGAGCTGCAAAGTATCCATAGTTAGACTTTGTTGCAGCTCCTTTCCTGACAGAGTGCCCCCCAAAATCTTTGGGATTCATCCCACCTGTAGCCAAGGCCACTCACATGACTACTATGAATTGGAACCTGATAAATGGGGGTGGAGGATGATCAGAGCACACCAGGGCAAAGCCAGGACCACGGGGGCAGATACCACTCATACTGAGCAATTACCCCTTAGAGCCTAACAGTCTTAAACCAATTGTAGCTCCTTGGCTCTATTGGTTCATTTTGGACCTACATAGCTTCAGATGATAGGCAAACATCCAGACAATGTAATGCCCTCCTGTAATTGTCCATACAAGAGTCAGCCACAAGATCACTCACCCAAAAGGCCCCAAAGCAGGCCACCATAAAAGCTATTTCAAATAATATTGCCTCTAACAAGGAATGTGTAGTATATGGCAACTGCTGAACCTTGACCTTCAGTGTGGACAAGGTTATGTGCTTCCCCACATCTGGGTGGAGAGAGGATTTGCTATGTCACTCTTCTACTGCCTTACTAGCCAGGAAAGATTTACTTATATTGGAGAATCCATTTGGTTTACTAAAGAATGAAATGCCTGCCATGTAGAGGGTCATGGCACCACAGCTCTGGGCACCAGTTCAAGAAGTGTATCGACCAGAATGTGTCCAGAGAAGAACAAACAAGATCATTAGAGGTCTGAAAACCAAGCCTTATAAAGAATGACTTGGGGAGCTAGGTATGTTTAGCTTGGGGATGAGAAGACTGAGAGGTAAAATGACAGCTATCTTTTAAATATCTGAAGGGATGTCATATAGAAGATAAAGCTAGCTTGTTTTCTGCTGCTCCAGGCTCTAGAACATGAACCAATGGATTCAAATTACAAGAAAAGAGATAAAATCTGAACATTTGGGAGAGCCTTTTTACTGTGAGGCCATTTCTGCTCTACACAGTTATAGTGCTATTATTCTACTTTCAAGATCCTGTAATCCTGGAATCTGCAGTTTTGGGACAGGTGTTTAGAATTCTCAGCCAGAGAGTTCTTTGGACTCAGTAAACTACAAGCGCCAGAATTCCACAGGATGTTGAAAGTGGAATAATAATACTCTAATAGTGTAGGGTGGAAATGGCCATAGCCAGATGCTTTTCCACTCTCCATCAGCAATGGATTGACTAGGAGTACTATTGTGACACAACAGTGTGTGGATTTTGTAAAGGAAGAATCAGAATCCAAAATGACAAAAAAAACCACCATAAAGTAAATCTACACTTTTGTATGTCACTAGCTGGATGCCAGTCATTATGTAATGTATTTCAAACGGGCCTGAATCTGAAACAAATCATCAACTTTAGAGTAAGTTGACCACCTTGATGATATTCCTTTAAACCAAGGTTTGTGTATCTATAATGTAACTTAGCTGAATTTTATTTCAAGAGAACTAATTGACATATTTGTTTGTTGTGGTCAGGGAATGGGAGAGAGAGATTCAGTCACTAACTGAAGGTCTTAATATTTTTGAGTGGGAAAGTATGGGTTAAGTTAGCTTTCTCTTCCCTCAGAGGCTCCTCAGAACACAATAGTCTGTTCTAAAATTCATTTGCAGGCCTTAAGCCAGGAGCCACATAATAAATGTATAAATTCCCCAAAGTGGAGATGTTGCCATTGAAGTATGCTATTTTTAAAGGATTTGGTCATTTTAATTTCTGTAGTGAGTAAGTATCTAGATAGAGAAAACAATGTTTTCAATAGCAATCCACATGTGCCATTGGCACCACTGTATCTATTTATTAAGTGAAAGAAGAAAGAAACCCTCAAGTTCCATAGTTCTGTTCCAAGATAAGTTAGAGCCCATTGGCACAGAAGTAAATCCAGTCTGTGTGCTTGTGTGCGCACACACGCACGCATGTGTTTTCTTTATTGCCCCAGAGAATGTTATGATTGGGTTATGAAGTGCTCTTAGCAAAATAGTTTGGGTTTGTTACAGTGTTCGTGGAGATGATGTTACATCCCTGAAAGTCAAAGACTTTCAGCCAACCAAGAACAGCAACAATTATTTCAATAGTACTTCCTATTGAACCCTGGCACAACTGTGAATTAAGCATCAACTGCCACAAAGGCAGATCATCAGAGCTCCTTAGTTTCCATAAATGCAGATTAATTTGGATAAGGTTCAGGAGGTTGGTAATGCATTCTAAGAGTTCTAGGTATCTACCAGACCTGTCATGGAATTATTAGGAATACTTTCAGAAAGCATCAACTCAGCCAAAAATAGTGCCTCACTTCCGAGACATTAAACATTAAACATAAGACATTAATTTAATCCAGTCTATTATCCAACTGAGGCAACTGGCATGAAAGCATAGTTTTAAATCAGGTAGTCCCAATCCTCCTCGTTCCATATAAGTTAGATACCAGTCATATGTTATATATATATATATATATATATATATATATATATATGATGTGTTCTATAGGATTTGATATCTGTAATTTAAGAAGGAGGGTATGAAATCCAAGGCATAAATAGAGATAATTGTTGGATTAAAGATTGATGTACAATTATGTAAATATTACAAATATAAAATGTTTTAATTTTGTGATTTTAATTAATAAAAAGCATATTAAAAAAATAAGACATTAAAAGACATTAATGCCTATCAAGTGTGTGATAAATATGCAGAGTCAAATATAAATGTGAATATGCTGTAAGTAAGTAAAAAGTTCTTGAACAAGTCAACAGACCATATAAATGATAATTGATCTCCAGTTTTTTAATCTGTGTCTTAGGATCCATAGATTAGACGCTTCTAAAGTACTTCCGTTTCACGGGCAGATCACAGGCTGGCATTGGTGCGAGCTGAGAATCTGCATAAGGGAGCAGACTCGCAATGGCACACTGCGTGCTTTTGAAAGACCGGAAAAATCAGGTCTTTCAAAAGCACACTGGAGGACCACTTGGGTCGTTCCAGACTGGACTGAGGTGTGGATCTACCTTAAATAGGTCCAACCCAGTCTGGTCTGAGGTGCAGACCTCCTCCCTGGAGGACAGACTGTGCCGTTTCAAAAACCCCGTGTGGAAAAGGCCTTTGTGACATGTGGCATTACATTGTTTCTTTATTTCTGATGCTCCTGAAGCTTTGGTGAGACATCACTTAGCCCAAACAGATGTTACACATCCTCTTCAACACAAATTTTAAGCAATCCCATGAATATATACATGAACACACATATATGACAAGCACATTGGAGATCTCTCAGCCTGTTATGACATTCATTATGCTATATTATTTTGGGTGAATAAAGAATTAGTCAAATTTGTCTGGCCATTCTTTAGTTCCTCTGATCCTAAAAAAAGTATCTACTACTGGGGCCCACTCCTCTTTCACTTTTTTCTCATCTTGCCCTTTAATTATATGAGTTAACATGTCCATGGATTTAATTTCAAAAAGTTCCTGATAGCACTCTTCAGTCTCTGGGGTATTGTTCTTTTTCTATTTTTTAGCAAAGACTAATCTGGCCATGGTAATCATGTAGAGCAGTGTTCTCCAGTATTTTTTTACAAGTGTTCAGTCTAGTTCATTTAGCACATTTAATAAGTAAAGTTTCAGTGATATAACAAGCTTAAAGCTGAGCATTCCCATTATCCTATTGTGGATTTTTGACCAGTAATTCTTGGCTTTCCTGCACATCCACTAGCTCTGGAAGAAGGTCCCAACCCCTTCTCGGCATTTCCAGCACATGGCCGAAGTGATTTTATATATCTTTTTCAATTTAACAGGTGTTAAGTGCCAATGGTGGAACATCTTCATATAGTTTTCTCTCAGATTTTGAGCTAGCATGAATTCATTCATTTGTTTCCAGCTGAATTTCCAATGAGCCAAGGAGGTGGATTCACCGACGTTTCTAGACCATTTAATCATGGTATCTTTGATAGTTTCTTCTTCCCTTTCCCGAAGAAGCAGTTCCCTGTAAATTTTTGACATCTAGTGTCTTGGGTTGTTGAAAATTATTCTTTCACAGTTGATTTTTTCTTTATCAGACAAAAAACCGTCGAGCTTCAAAACTATCTTCAGTCTTTCTGACAGTTGGTAATATGGGAACCAGATACATTTTATCCCATCTCTTTCTAGTTCATCAAAAGTTTTAAGTCTGTAAGTATTTGCAGCAGTGGGAGTGAGTATGTCTTTGTAGCGTAACCATGTATCTGAAGAATTTTTCCATCTGCCGAAAAAAGCCTCCTGGGGGGAGACCCAAAGTGGTATTCTATTGTAAGTTGATTTCTTGTATGTGTTCCAGTTGTACAATAACGCTTTATAGACATAATGGTTTGTGAACTCCTTATTGACTTTCGATTTACCATACCATAGGTAAGCATGCCAGCCAAACCTTATATCAGCATCCTCCAAAGTAAGCATCCTTTCATTTTGTAGCGTTATCCAGTCCAAAAGCCATTTTATACTGCTAGCTAAGTACTAAGTTTTAAGGTCTGCCACTCTGCAGGCCCCTCTGGTTCTTAAGTCTGTCAGAGTCTCCCATTTTATTCTTGGTTTATGTCCTTGGCTTATTTCCAGAGTCTTCCAAGCTAGAAGTGGTTTTTTGTTGGTAATTATAGGAGCATTCTGGAAATTCATTCTGGGTAAGACATTCATCTTTAGAGTGGCAAATCTTCCTGAGATGGTCAATTTCAACTCATTCCATTTCTTTAGGTCTTGTTTAATCTCTTTCCAGGCTTTAATATAATTATTTTCAAAAAACTCACCGTTGTGTTTTGAAATCCAGATTCTGAGGTATTTCATTTTCTTTTCTAAACTGAAACTGGACATCTTCACTAATTCTTCCTCTTCCCCTGTTCTCACATTCTTAGTCAGTGTTGAAGTTTTATCTTTATTGACATTAATTCCAGAATGCTCACTGAACTCTTTCAATGTGTGAAGCAGCTTCGCAAGACTTGAAACCAAAGTGTTCTCCAAAAAGAACACTAAGTCGTCCACGAAAACTTTTAACATGTAAATGTGACCTTTTAGTTGAATGCCTCTTATTCCAGGGTCCTTACCAAATACTATTATTTAATATCTCAAGTATTGTGATAAAGAGAAGAGGAGAAATAGGACAACCCTGGCGAGTACCTTTTTTCACCATTAATCAATACCTGGGCTTCTTGTTTGTCATATATGGAATCTAGCCAAGCTATAACATTTGCCCCCACGTCCATTCACCTGTTCAAATTCTTACTTACTGTTTAATAGTATTCATTATGTATGGCCATTTTCACACTACATTGCTATAGTGCTGTTATCCCACTTTCAACATCCTGTGGAATTCTGGGATTTTTAGTTTATTGAGACCAAAGAGCTCTCTGGCTGGAAATTTAAATGCCCCTCCCCAAACTGCGAATTCCATAGAACGTTGGAAGTGGAATAACAGCACTATAACAGTGTAGTGCAGAAAAGCCCATAATCTAGGCAGAACAGAAGTGCTCCTGGTCAATCAAAAGGCAGGCCAGTGCACATGGATTCATACTGTGTTGTATGGGGATATACTCTTCTGAAGACAGAGGTTTGCAATTCAGGTATATTGATGGATTTAGTCATACACTAAATCTGGAAGCCCATGTTTCTGTCATGTGTTTGCAAACCTATGGCTGGTATTCCTGTCTTAGAGATGTTACACCTATTCACAGTGATGAATGTCTTTGTTATATCTGGAGCACTTTTACACTGTACAGATTCTAATTTAACTGCCATGGTAATGTCCTATGGAAGCATGGTTTTGCTGTTGAAGGAAGAGTATTTAGAATTCTCAGCTAGAGAATTCTAGTTGACTCATCAAACTACAAATGCCAGGATTCCATAGAATGATTCCTAATGATGTTATGGCAGTTAAAGTGCATATAGCTCTGTAACTGTGTAGTGTGAAAGGGTCTTTGTGTTGTCATGCATTTTATTGTCATTTACTCTATGTGGAAGTACCCTTGAAAAATATTTGGGAAACTCAGTTCATCGAAAATGCTGCATCCATAATGTTGACAGCATAACAATGGTCACAGAAGTTACTGGTTTCTGGACAAAATTCAAAGAGCTGTTTACAAAGCCAAATGCAACTAGGTGCCAGGCTATTTGAAAGGCTGTATTCTTTTATATGAGCCTCCTCCTTTGGAGAAAGTGCTTCCATCATTCCTGACCTCAGTCTTATGAAGACTGTAATAGGGTATACTGCTGGTATGATCCTCTGTTTTCATAAGGGTGAGAGAACTTCTGTAAGATTAATTCAAGACTGATACTGTATATATGAGTTTTTGACATTTTGACGAACATTTGACATAGCATTGAAAGGGGAGGTGTTTGATTTCTGGGAGTTCCTTCCTAGCTCTGAACAGCACCACCTGTGCTCTGAAACTACACATGGGCAGAATACATGCTCCTGATTGCACTGCCCTCTGGGAACTGTAGTTCCTAGTACCAGATGATTAAGCATTACCATTTCCCTAAAACAAACAGACCTGAAAACAAGAGTAGACACAGGACAACCACTGCATTAAAGAGTTAGCTTGTTTGTCTGTTTTTGAAAGGGGAGGAATATCTGCCCAGAGACTTGGTCCAAATAGAGAACCTGCTCGCCAAATAAAAAGTTAAGCAATTCAGATTTGCAGATAGCTTTTCAAAACATGCAGTGTTTCAAGTGCCTAGTCTTCTGCACACTCACAAATTGGGGATGCTTTGTGTTTGTCCAAGGAGCTGTGATTATTTGTAAGTTCTCTTTCCAGCTGATGATGAAGATATATGAAGACAGGTGAACGTTCCTGCCAGGGATACCAGGACTTGTAGTCTTCTGGTTAGCTTATTAGCAGGAAAGAATGCTTATGCCATAAAACTGAAACATCAATCATGTCATCTGATATTGTGTCTTCCTTCTTTCTGTCTGAAGTAAATCTGATGGACTCTTAGAAAGGTAGAGGGGAGCAGCAGAATACAGAAGTGAAAATATCTCAGAGTGTATCTGCATCTAACAGTTAGCAGTCTGATACTACCTTAAGTGCCATTCTGGGAATCCTGGAATTTAGAGTCCATATTACAATTCCAGTTACAAATTAGGTGGCTTTGGGTGCTGGTCGACACAGAGAATTAAACTGATTTACTCTTCAATGACCCCCTTCTCAAGGTACCTTTTCAGCGTACCTTGTAAATTGTTGTTCAGGAGAATAGACTGTAGCAGGGCTTCTCAAAGTGGTGGTCTGGGAACTGATGCTATGCAAATACATTGCTATGTAAATACATTGCTATGTAAATATATTAATAATAGGGCACAAATGTGATACTGGCCCCGGCATATTGAGATGATAATTGTTGGTCTGTCATGACATATAGCTGGAGAAGCACTGGACTAATCTGGAGCAGAAAATTCTAAGTACAGACACACTACAAATACCAGGATTCCTCAGAATGAACCCAAGGTAATTATGTATATTTGAAATTGACATTACTGTGAATTGCAGACCGCCCCCCTCCCCTGTCTCAATTATGGGGAATTCCTCTGAATCTCTCTTGTATTTTCCTTCTGTCCTTGTTTAGTAGAGGATTTGTTCAATAGGGGAAGATTCTGAGAAGCATAGTCCAAAAAAAGAGTAACTTTCCCAAGGTATGCACTGATCCTGTTCAGTTTTCACTGAGATGAATTAATCATATTCCTGTGAGGTAAATGTAAATTATGTTTCAATATCCAAGGTGTCAAGATATGTGACTTTCTATATTGTGGCAGGAGATTACTGCATCAAAATTTGTACAGATTTGAATGTATTTTACATAATGTGTATATATTCCTCTTCTGATTAAAGCAGTAGTCTCAACAGCCTTAGCGAGCAACACCCAGGGTGAAGAATGCTGGGATATGCAGTCCAACATCATTTGGAAGGTTGTGTATTCCCACTCCTGGATTAGAGCATGTTTGTGCATATTTTTCAACAATACCAATTTTTAGCCTTCCAGATTTTGTCATTAAATTATTTCTCTGAAGCACCTTGTGAACTTGGGGAATGTGCAGATTCCCAAGCTGAGGTCTGTTTCTTCTCACAGCAAGTCTAAAAAGATGTGGATAGCCTAATTTTGTTGAAACTGAAGAATCTAAGCAATGACATGCTTTTATATCCCTATAGTAGTGGTGAGCAATAGGTGCTCAAGATACAGGTCAAGCAGACCCTACTTGCAGCCTAGTGGCAACACAACAAGTGTCAAGAAAATGAGTATGATTACTTGCCACATTCTTTCTGCCAGGGGAACTAGATGTTATATTCTAAACTAGGAGAGATGTGGGGGCAGGAGGAGAAGGATGCTGCTTTGGTTCATAATAAGACCAAGTATTATGAGCTGAAACTAGTAGGTTTTTTGAGGGGAAATGGAAGGTTTCTGAGCAATGCTGGGGTCCTTCCATTACATTGAACAGGCCACACCCCATCTCAAAGGGATCATGGAGCACCCTGAGGGGGCAAAACGGTAAGTGAAGCAGCCTGACATAGGAATGAAAAGGAAGAACTCCAAATTAATTTCAGAGTGTCAGATTTAGGACTACAGCCTAAAGTTCTTTTCTCAAAATAATACTATGGTGGAGATCAAAGTGAACCCTAGTGTGTAATCTGATAGCCAGAGAGTGGAGCTTTGCTACAGTTTTGTAGAGGGCATCTGTGATGAATCTGATGGGATGACAACAGAGCCTCCTTGGCAACTGAGAGTGTTTAAGCTGATTGGCTGGTGAAATGGAACTGATCATGATTTTAGTGTATGGATTCAAACTTTGGCCATTTCCACACGGGGTAAAACCCCGCGTTGAGACGATCCGAGATGGAGGTCGTCCACACCGCGGGGCGATCTAGTGCGGTTGGAAAATGTGAGGCTCCACACCTCCAACCGCTCTAGTGCAGCCGCTAGGGTGGCGCTGCGAGTTTTTTAAAAACCACCTTCCCAGGTGGTTTTTACGAAACTCGGCCGCACTAATCTGCCACTGCTCCCGGTGTGAATCTGCAGAGACGCATTAGTGCGTCTCTGCAGATCTGCCCGGGGGCGGGCTTCCGGCTGGCGCGCTGCCCTGATTGGTGGAGCGCCGCCGGAAGCTGCCAGCCGCCATTTTGGGCGCCGCCAAACGCCGCCGAAATTCAGCGGCGTGTGGAGCCGCGGAGCTGCACTCCCCCCAGGGACGGAGCAAAACGCACGCAGGTAATCTCCGCCCCTGTGTGCGCCGCCCCATTTCGGCTCTGCACGTGTGAAAAGGGCCTTTATTTACTCAGCATATCTCTTGATCTCCTGCATGCAACTGTTCACATTACTCATCAAATTAAATGGCACACAAAATTTCGAGATTAGAAGGTTTAAAGAAAAACTGGCTTTTCCCAATCTAGTGCCTTTTAGATGTTTGGCACTTCCATTCCCATGATACCTCAGCATGGGCCATGTTAGCTTGGGCAACAGAGAGTTGCAATTAAAACATCTGGAAGGCATCAGATAAAGGAACACTAGTGAGCTTGACAGACTTTGAATATGGGGAGCTGTTCCAGTCTCTTAGAACAGTCTAGCTTCACAAATTGATGTGAATAGGAATAGGGGGAAAAACTTTGTATATTAACTTATTATTAATTGCAGGAAAGGCTGGGAAGATGGCTGAGTAGACAGGTAGACAGACAGACACATAGACAGACAACCAGTGGCTTCCATTTCAGGAGTACAGTGGCTACATTGTGGTTTTTACGCCAGACTTCAAAGAGTTGTTCCAAGTATTAAATTTATTCTTGAGATAGGATTCAGCACCTTTAAAAGCTCCTTAAAATCTGGAATAAAACCCAAAGTAAATTCATCATACCAGTGACAGAGAACCCTCCATCTGCCTTGGATAGATGGAAGGAGGGAAGGATGGATATTAAATGTAAACACTAGCATTTGATATCTGGTTGAAGCCTGGAGTACTTTGACTTTTCCCTACAACTCTGTCGATGGCATGAGGAAGCTGCATTACTTCAACTCACCATTCATTATCCAGTACCAAGGCTAACCCCAAGACATTCTACTACCTGATATTAAGGATAATGTGGTGTCCTCCTGCAGTTCCTTGTACAGAAGCCAAGGACAGAAACAATGAGTACAGAACAGGCTGACTGGCATGCACAACTTTGGCCTGCAAGAGAAGTAAACAGACAGGGGAGCGAAGAAGAAGGGTTGAGAGGCTGCTCTTCAGCATTTGCTGCCTGAGATGGTTACCTGACAGTAAGGCTGGTCCCGTACTGCATTATTTACTGCTGCCCCTACACAGCACTAAATTTTGATTTTATATGAAAATAATGTTAAGAAACGCACCCAAGTCCATCAAGATTTTCTTTTTAGGGCATCAAAACTAAACATTGTGCCTCTGGAATTCTTCAAGGGTATGATTCTCAGCGAAAACAAGGCATGCTTTCCTGCACTTTGTTTTAGCTTCCAAACAAAACTTTGTTTGACAGTGGATATTACCTTCAGTTTATCTGAAACGACATGTGGCCTGCAGGGTAGGGGCAAGTGGGAAATAGGGTGGGTGTATATATGCTCAAAAGAAGTATCAGTCCAAGAAAGAGGATCAGTTCTGTCAAGCGTGTATTTCTGATGGTGTATGATGTGTGAGATCTCCCAAAGCTAGTCTCTTCCATTGGACTGAAGAGTTTTGTTGATGTGTTTGACATTCTGAACAAACTGGTCTGTGGAGTTCAGCAGGCACAACCTTCCAACCAGCCTGCTTAAACCTTTCCTGGTTAACTAGTCCCATCTGTTTTTGCTGGCTTACCAATTAGTTCTTTCTGAACTTAGGGTCCTCCTACAAAGAGTTGAACTATCCTGGAAGACAGCTTGAAAATTATCGTTTATCATTCCTCTCTCCAAGAAAGTGTAACTGTTGATAAGTATCAGATAATTTGACTTCATTTCAAACAGCAGATGTTCTTGCTCTAGGCTCTGAAATAGAGTGGGTGGGGTTCCTCCTCCTGAAGTTAAGCCAACTTCATTTTGAGAAGAACACTCTAAGATGCACTTTGTGTTAAATTAACAATGACTAGACCTACAGTGTGTGGCACTTCAAGAGATCCACCCTTGTCAGCATAACGTGAAAGGAGTTAGGACTTTTGAAATCCTGTAATAGAGACTTCTGTGACTTCTCTAGTTACACTGCTGCTTTAAGTGTTTTGATGAAGAGACATGAAAACATGGAACAATGTCCAAGCTTTCACTAACATTTCCCTTGCAACAGGGGTGGGCAGCTCTGACCCTCCAGATGTTGTTGGACTCTAACAATAGTCAGTGAAGCCAATGTTGAAGAATCACTGGAGCTGCAGTCCAACAACATCTAGGGAGCCATAGTTCCTTTTGTTGCGGGGGGGGAGGGACTGCACTCCATTCCGTCAAAAGAAAATTAATTTGCTAAAGGTGGCTTCTGGGTGCATGGCTAATATGGATGCAGATTTCTATTTTAATGTGCATCCCTTCTTGCATTGCAATTTGTATTTGGGTACTATCACACTGGCTAGAAGATATAGATAAAGATTAGAATTCATACCTCTTTTCAGAATGAAGTTGCTGGACAGCTGTGCATAACCGTGTTAGAGAATGTGTGTGTGCAGCTACTAGCAATTCTGATCAGGTAGTAAAGATATGAATGGCAAAAGAAAAAAAATCAGTCTTTATTGTAAGAACTCCACTGAAGGTAGGAAAGCACTCTAAGGGTTCTGAGCTAACATTGAACACTAAGATAGTTTGACTTTTAATAGCAGTGAGAGAATAAGCCAGTATGAATAGGGGTGCAAAGACCCCTAAGACTATTAGTCTGCATCTCTGAGAATTTAGGATAGGTGGATAAAAGATTAGGAGATCACTAAAAATCTACTTGATCCTGTCCCTGCTGCTGCTTCCAATATATCTTTAACTGTTTATGTCTTGAGTGTTGTACTTACAACAGGCCAAAGTTGGATTTGAGCCATAGCACATACCGTTCCTACACTAAAACTCTATGAAATTCAAATTATTTGAAACTCCCCACAGAATGTGAAAAGGGCCTAGTTTCCAGAGGCGTATAACCATGTCACTGGAATGAAGCGTTTCACATATACAAGATGCAGGAGGGAGAGCACCATGCCGATTTAAAGTCATTAAATTTCACTGTACCAAGTTGACATGCGAAGCTTTGCAGTTGGAGGTTATCATTGTTTTAAAAAATGGAAAAGTTTAACAGTTTTCATGCTTCATCAGCTGAACTATCCTGACTTTTAAGCATCTCACAGAATTGTGTGGAGTGGCAATAACTGCATTCAGGAAGCAATGTCTAGCATATAGCACTGTGTTGCTTGAGAAAATGGCAGAAGTACCACTCAGACACAAAAGATTGTTGTACTCTAGCATGTGGCATTGCAAGGAATTCTGGAGCCAGGTGCTGTGTGAGATGGCAAAATGGTCAAGTTTCAGTTCTTGAAACCAATAAGACACTGAAGGGTTCCATCAATTCCTAAAGCAGGAGAGGAGAAACTAAGGCAGTAACCTTTATCCTCCAAAGGTTTTCCAGTAGATTGCTTTTAAAAGAGATAGTTCCAAAAATGGATTCAAGCAAGATGACTTAAAGGTGCCACTGAGGATAAGTCTCCAAAAATGTATCAATTTAATGACCAACTGACAGGGCCAGCCCAAGACATTGACTATCATCCATATGAGATTTGGCAAATTGATTTCCTGTCTTGGCTGCCATTGCAAGCCATCTAACACCAGACAAATCATGACCAGCAAGCAACTCTGACACTGCCTTCCTCACTAATTCCACTGGAAAATGTCCAGGCACAATACTAGAAAACTACTTAATTTTCCAATAATAATATCTAAAGGTTTGGACTGCATTCCAGCTAAAGTTAGTCATCTCTAAATGAAGCATAATTGCTTTTGATGAAATTTAATCACATCTAGTGTTCTTTGGATCATGGCACTTTTGTAAATGTATTTATACAGTGCTTTTAAGTTTGAGATGTGCATCACGTGCATTATCTCAGTAGTGATTACAACATTTTATACATCATGGTCTTCTTATTACAGATAAGAAGGTACAAGAATGGTGGGTACAACAACCTGGCCAATAACAATCTGTGGACAATGGCAGCTTTTGGGAGAAAGGTGGAATATGGGATATTAATAATTACTATTATGACTATTTCCACATCAGTGGGGCCAATCCACTCCTGGTATTAAATACTTTTAGAGGAGCTATTCAAGGTACTGAACCTATTCGAAGGATAACTTTCAGCAGCTTAGATACCTCCCCTAAAATTGAAAATACTATAATACCTGACAGAAAGTCACCAGTTCACTCATATGGGAACCACAAGCCACCATTGCTGCTGCCCTCCAGATATTTTTAACTAAAGGTCTCATTTTACCTGACTACTGATCACACGGGTAGCAGCTGTTGGGAACTGAAGTCCAAAATCTAGAGAACATCATATTGAAGTCAACTGGGCCACAACTAGGCCATCAAGAAGAGTGGCTTGCGTAGAGAAACATAGTAACTTTTTTAAGGTAAGGCTTGGGCTGGGACCTGAATGATAGGCTGCAACACCATTCTGGCTATTTTATGTTTACTGATAAGTAAATTCTACAGAGTTCTGTGGAACTTATTGTCTCAGACAGATATGCATAGATTTACAGCATTATATCACTTTGCTGCACCAAAATATATATATATATATATATATATATATATATATATCACACACACACACACACACACACACACAACACACACAATACATACATACATACACATACATTGCTTAGAATATATAAATTCACATAATCATTAGTGGTTACTGATAGCTTGGTGAGATAGTTAATGAAAGAAGGATGGAAACTATTTTGTGGGCTTCTGATGTTATGTTCCATCATGGCTGCCATAATAAATTAGTTCATTTTGTTTAGCACTTTGTTTTTCAAATAAGCCTCTGAAATGACACTTGGGCATCATTTTATCTTTAAGCTTCATTTGCAGACTTTATCTGCAATTTGTGTGCCTTGAACTTTTTCATGAAAAATAAATGTTAGCCCCCCTATGAATTAACAGAATTATATTAAATTGGCATTTTTAAGAAGAAGAATTCTCTCAGTGTGGTCAGTTTTATGTCCATGGCATCAATATTTCCAGCAATGAAAATTGCTAGTGACTTGCTCCCAATTTAGTTTTCTGGCTGAGTCTTCCTCAGTATCTAAGGGAATTATAATTTTAGACCAGGCTAGTTGGAGCTGTCCATGTGTTTATATGGAAGCCTCCAAAATAAATTCTCAGGGCTGGTAAATAAACAATGTCACTGAATCTCTGTTTCTCCATTACTGCTAATATAGAATTCATTTGGCAACTCAACTAGAACAGGCCTCCACAAGTTGAATTTCATCTCTACGCATCTTGTTTCTATTGTTGTGTTGACATAAAACTATTGCCTTTAACATTGTTATGCTTCGTAATGACTTTTTTTCCTATAATCATAAACATATAATGTACAAATCTGTTTTATTAGCAGAAGAGAGGTAATCTGAGCAGACCATTTAGTGGAGTGCATATTTTTCCATGGCATGAGGAGGGAAACTTGCATAAATTGATTATCAACTGGCTCATGTTGAAATGAATTGTTCCTAATAATCCCTAAAGTCAGTGGGAGTTCTTTCACTCACATTAGGATTTTCTCCTGGCAAGTGAGTTGTCAGGAGAGCCATTTAAATGGGAGGCTCCCCTGCCATGCAATTTTCCTTCAAGAATGCCAATATCTCCAGCCAATGCATGCCGTTTTGAAAACCTGACACAGCATTCTTGAAGGTTCTCCAAGGGTCAACTGAAACCAAAAGGCAGATGAATGTGACTACCCTGAAATATATTTCAGGACTGTTTAAAAGTAAAGCCACAATCCTATGAGGATGTCTTCTGCGACACCTACCACCTGGCCTTCACACAGCTTGACAGTGTGATAGTGGTTAGAGGATTGGATAAGAACTTAGGGGAACCAGATTCTAATCCTTGTTTGACCATGAAATTTACTGTTGTTGTTGTTTCCTACCTGCCTATCCCTGTGGATCAACAACAACAAAGACCACAACACATATAAAACTATATATATAATGTTGTTGTTGTACTCTTCTTTTCTGACTTGCGATGACCCTAAGATAAACCTATCATGGGATTTTTATGGAGCTGAGAGTGTGACATGCCCAAGGTGAACCAATGAGTTTCCACAGCTGAGTGGGAAACTGAACCCTGGTCTCCAAGATCATAGTCCAATGCTCTAACCACTAAACCTTGCTAGTGCTCATACACATATATATGATTTTATAAATATGAAATACATGTAAAAGGATGGAAAACCAATACATATTAAAATCCTTCAATCAGTACTTTAAAACCATAATTTAATAATAAGCTGGATAGGCCTGCCAGAATAGATTGGTCTTTACTGCTGATTCAGACGTTTAATGTTTAGCATTTAATGATTAATTGGTATTCTGTCTCATCCTGTCTTGCCTCACAGGGAAGTTGTGAAGATTCATTTGGGAAACAGGACAGCTAGGTACAACTCCTTGATCTCATCAGAAGAAAGCTAGAATATATATGCATAGCTAGTGAATAAATAAACAGTAAATATTCAAGGTGGTTTGCACAGAAAAACATCCTAGTGGATGGCAAAGGAAGTTTCATCATTTCTTGGCTTTTCCTATCAGCCCTAAGAGATGACCTAAAAACTATGACCAGAATCCTTTTGGATAGTTATGAATGTATAACCTAGAGTTACACGCTTACAGCTTTTTTGTATTCACAATTCCTACATAGCCCCTTAGTTTAGAGGGTACATAAGGACCATGAAAATCTCTCAGCTTCCACTTACTGGGCAGCAGCTGCTGCAGTGTATGGGGGTCTATTCTCCTGTCATTTGGGAAACAGTTAGCTGATGATCCTCCCCCCACCATGCAAACTATCTCTGTCAGAAGGAGTAAATGTGACAGAGGTCCTGATTCTGTCTGTCATACTGGAGATCACTGATGGAAGGGGGTGGGACCATCAGTTAGCTGGCACTTGGTCTACAAGGGAAGAGACCTCTCAGCCACAGCAGCTACTGATGGTAAGTGGGCATTGGGGGGATTTGGATAGCAACCACTAAGTAGCACCATAACTACAGCACTTATGCATTCATAACTCCCTAACAGGATCCTGGCTATTTGGGTTTTTTTTTTTTAAAAAAAAAATCCATTTAAAACATATGAGACTTTAATTTTATTGTCTGGCAAGTCAGCCTTCTCTTTAAAACATAATAGCTTTACTCAGGCTCCAACTGAGCATTGAATTGGGGACTTCTTACACCCAGCCATTTAACTATACCAGCTGTATGAATCTACTGAACAGGTTGTTTATGATGTACAAGCTGCATGCTTTCCCCTTGGGCTAGCATTTAGTTACTTTCAGATTTCTTGCTTATGCTCAAGACTTCTGGGTAAGCTGCAGTGAAGACAAAATCACAGACAATCCAAAACAAGAACAAACATCTAAGCGTGGAAATGTTGCTCACCTTCCACCTGTATGAGGCAGGAAGGCAAAGCATGCCTTTTTTTTTCCGGTTTGATTCCAGCTCAAGGTTTAGCTGAAGTTTGTTCTAGTTTCCTTCAGTCCAGTAATAGTTCAGTAGCCAAACTGGTATATGTACAATTCATATGATAAACATTTAAGTGAAAGACATATAATCAAATGCACACCACAGTGGAACAAGTTAATATTCCCCATGCAATTGGAAGTACGTGTTAGCTTTAAATCCTGTGAAGCCTTCAACTTGACATTTTGAATTGACTTGACTGTTTTAAAAGTCATTCATTTTTATGTGGAAACGAAACCGAATGAATTTTGAAGCAGTTGCTTCTCAGTTTTGTTCCCTTTTGTTTCTGAAAATGGAATGAGAGTTTATCTGTAATGAGCAGCAAGAGGAGTTATATACATTCCCATTGTGAAGACTCCAGCACTTTCTGCCAGTGTCCTCATTTTATCTCCAAGGATTGGTCATACCATTAAGAAGTATGAGTCAACCACCATAGCCAGAAGATGCTGGGGGACAGGGAGTGGGGAATAACAATTTCTGGGAGGACATGGCCTGCCCTGTGACACCTAAAAGAGTCTGTTGCCCCCTGGTGTAGAGGAGGATGCTGTCTCATGCCACAGCTTGGAAATTTTACTGTTTTGGACTATAACTCCCAGAATCCCCAAGCCAGTCTATCCAGTGGCTGGGTTCATGGGGTATTCTATGGGTTGTAGTTCAAAGCAAGAACTCTTTCGAGTCTGGAATCTGTTTACTGTTATAGAAGTAAAGTTCAACTGTTAGTCCTTTCATGGAAACTTAATCGGAGCCACCATCTTGGATTGAGAGTGAGCATCATCTTGTCCTTCATCTCAGGGAGCAAAATGTCTTGGGCTAGCCCTATTTTTGCCTATCACAAATAAATCATAGATCAGCTTGTCAGTTATATCATAGGATCAATATCACCATCACCAGTCTCTCGTTCAATCACGTACTACCTATGTCCATGTAACTAGTGTTCCTGTCTAATCTTTTGGTATCTACATACAGTTATCCTCCCTTAGACTTCATTGCCTTATCTAAGAGCTGCCTTCTTAAGTGCAATGCCATTAGGTACACAAAGATTACCTAGCAGTACCTGCTACAAAGGGTGTTCTATGTATCTCTAAGCCACTGTGAAGCAGAACATTCTACAGCCAGCCCAGAAGCCACATGTTCTCTCCAATAAGAGGATACCTGCTTTTGCATTGCCCCCCACAAGAAGAAATACATAACTCAAAAGAGAACAAGAGTTAATTACTATAATTTAAATAGAAATGCAGGTGGAGACTTCTTCGATACATGACAAGAGCAGCAAGATTATTGTTTACTCAAAGTTGGAAACAGACTGAAGCACAACAATGGAAGAATGGATTGCCAAGATCACTGAATTAGAACAAATTGCCAGATTAACATGGGTCTTAAAGGATAAACCAATTGAAGACTTTCTGAAAGACTGGAAACTGTTTATTCATTTTTTGAGTGATAAGAAATCTAACAATGTAATAAGCTGTGATTACGATTATTAGTAATTAGTGGGATTAGTTACTTGAATCTGTAATGGTAGAATAATTTTTTTTCTTTTTTCTTTTTCTTTTCATTGCAGTCAGGATTGGGAGGTCAAGGTCTTACCATGTTTTAGTTATATGTTTCTTTTTCTCTTTTCTTTTCTATCTTTTCCTTCTTTCTCCCTTTTCTTTTTCTGGATGTATGTTACTTTGTTTGTGAATTAATAGGTTAATGTTGACAATCAATCAAACAATGAAAAAAGAAACACCAATGGAAAAGACAGTGACATTGGTGTTTCTTTTTTCATTGATTGATTGATTGTCAACATTAACCTATTAATTGATCAGTCTGCTTTCCAGGTTCTACCTGTAGGCGGCTGATTGGAGAAGTTTGTTCTGGCCTCAACAGAGGCAGGGTAACTTTAGCTGGGATCTTTTACACTATGTCTATGGCGTCAGGTCAGAGAGCGGTTAGACAGATTAAAGTAACAAGTAATATTTTATTGAAGACAAACAACACGAAAGACACGACATACCCTAGCTAACTGAGAAATAGAAATAGAGAGCTTTAGGGAATGGGTAATACGACACCTGGTGTTGTAGTCCTGGAGAGAAGCGGAGGTTGAGGGGGGAAAGCTCAGCGCGGTTCACTGAGGGGGATTCGAAGTAGTCCAAGAAGGGAGGCAGACTCAGTTATTGGGAACTGAGGGGAAAACTTCACTGGACAGAGCAGCAGCAAGGCTAGATGGAAGTCCAGGGTGATCTGAGGAAGGCTCGGATTTGGGGACTTTTTATAGGGTGGATTTTACCTACAGGCCAGGCCATGCTCGGTGAGAACAAAGGAAATTTGTAGCTGGACAAAGGCATTGGAAAAGGTCAGGTTTTACATGATGGGCTTAGTGCTTGATGACAATAGTATGGCCAGTATGCAAATGGCTCAACATAAAGGAATGGCTTGGCACTCGGCTGTGTGTCTTTGTGTAGATTTGCGCTGAGCAAGGCCGGTTTGCAAGAATGTTCCCTGAAGCATCGGAGAGGCTTAAGTTGCCTGCCTAAATGAGGTTTGGAATTTACAACCATTACTGGCTGCACCTAATATGTGCTTGTCCGGTGGACCTCTGCAAACACGTGGAGCAGGGTGGCAGAGAAAAGTCAAATAGAGGCCAAATTATTTGATATCAAGAGATATCTAGTGCTCTCACCAGACATATCATAACTGTAGTAACATAGACTTTCAAGAAACAAGATGCTCAGAAGAAGTGCTTTTTCTCTCCCACCATCTTCTGAAGCTTGTTTGGTGGGAATAAGGGAGAGGGTCTTTTCAGTGGCTGCTCCCAGACTTAGGAACTGCCTCCATAAGGAGACTGGGATGGGTCCCTTCTTGCTCTTCTTCCACCATCAAGTAAAAACATTCTTATTCCATCAGACTTTTAGAAATTGGTTGGGATGGGCTCTTAATGGTTTGCTTTGCTGTATTGTTGGTTTGTATGTAGCCCATTTCTACACTACGCTGTTATAGTGCTATTGTTCCACTTTCAACATCCTATGGAATTTTGGGATTTGCAGTTGGGGGGGCATTTAGAAGTCTCAGCCAGAGAGCTCTTTGGCCTCAGTAAACTACAAACCCCAGAATTCCACAGGATGTTGAAAGTGGAATAATAGCAGTATAACAGTATAGTGCGGTGTGATGAACCTGATGGGAGGGGGTCCTGACAACAGAGCCTCCTTGGCAACTGAGAGTGTTTAAGCTGATTGGCTGGTGAAATGGAACCTTGGATAGCCCAGGGGAGGGGCTGGTGGAAAGAGGAAAAATAACAGACTTTAACTGTCTGGTGAGTGATTGAAGAGGTGGAGTGTGATTGTGGTGTGTTTGAGGGAGGTTGGAAATTTGAAGAGCTCTGTGGGAGAGAGAACTGAGAAATTGGGTGTGTGAAAGATAGTGAATGAATTGAAAGAGAGAGAGAGAGAGAGAAGAATGGGGTGCTGTTTATAAACATTGAAATACAAAACACATTTAAAGCAACAGTGTTACAATAAATGTTTGAAGTTCTGTGTTCCTTAAAACAGTGTCACAAAGTCTTATTTTGAATCCTGGAATATACACACTACCAATAATATCATCTTCACCTTAGTGCCAACAGTATCACAGTCTTGGAAAATATAAATCACTGCTGATCCTTACCTCTGGGAGAAGGGCAGATTTAGGGAAGGCAGTAAAGGGGGAAAATCCTGAAAGGAAGAAGCCAACAGGGGGCAAGAGTGAGGAAGGGACTGCGTTCTCAGAGAGGGAGAACTGAGGCTGACCAGTTTGTCCTGGCCCTGGCTTGATTCAGAGATCTCCCTGGCTGTTCAGTTCTGATCACAAACTGAGCAGGCCTTGAGTGCGAGGCTTGGGTGCACCTTTCGCACTTGGCGACACTGACGGGTGGCAGTTTTTCCCTCCGCGTTTTAACATGCGGAAACGGCCTTAGTATTCTTAATGAATTTTAATGGTTTTAACTTTACAGTTTGTTAAACTGTTTTTTGAATAACTTTTATATTTATACTTTTCATTGATGTTTTGTATAGTTCTTAATTATTCTGTATTGCTTTTAATAAGTTGTAAGCCACCTTGATTCCCATTATTGGGGAAAAAGGAAGTATATAAATGAATAAAATAAGCAAACAAACTTCAAGTCCTCTGATCCCCTTTTAATCTTTAAAGCAGACTTGCACTGAAGAGTCCTTCAGATAAACAGTGATGGGAATCAGGCGGCCTTTCCAGTGTTCCAATACTGCGACTCACATCAGCACAAACTAGCACAGGCAATGCCTGAAGAATACTGGGTGCTGCAATCCAAAACTCTATGGAGAACTATCTGAATAAATAAAGGATGCCTTCAAACAGAGGACTGTCCTCTGACATTTACTGAAATGGAGAACTCTTATCTGTAAATGTGACACACATGACCATACTACTAATAAGCTTTCGGAAAAAGAGAAAGAATATCCCCATTGTTCATGAACAATGGAACTTACCACATGTAGTAATGGTTTAACTGTTTTCTTTTCTTAGTGTCCAATGCAATCACCATGAATTACTTCATTCATTCTAACTGGAAGGTAAATTGGTTTGGTCTGAATTGGCTTCTCTGGCCTAGAATTGGCCTTAGATATAGGCATGTGATCAGCTTAATTTAATTATGTCTTGCATTAATGGACATTGCCCAACTAATAATACATCATATTACTGCTTCTCATAGAGCTACACTGCAGCTTTCTGGTCATTGTAACCTGAACTTAGGAAAGGGGTTTAAGGGGAATTACAGTTCCTTTTGGCCATATTGGCTGGAGAATTCTGAGCGTAATAGTCCAAAACAAGCTCCAAGTGCTGACTGTATCTACTTAGATGACAAAGTACCATGCAGCTAGTAAAGGATAGATCTATCTATAAAATGCTTGTTCTGATGTCCCATCAGTTATCACATATTCTCTCCCATAGCTTCCCCAAGTAGGAGTGAGGGAAGGAGAAAAAGCAAATTCCCTTGTTTGGGGCTCAACATAAACCTAAACTTGCCAACTTTGCTATGCATGGAAGCTCTTGTTCCTTTAAAAGATGGAATCAACAGAATCCTCCCCTTGTTCCTCCAGCAGTGAGACTTAGGTGTCTACACCTTGCTAGGCCAAGAAGGTAAAGAAGCAGTCGACAGCAAATGAAAGAGAGAACAAACTCCACCATTGTGATAGGTCCCATGGTTACCATGAGCACACCTACCTCTGCAATTTATAGCCTTGGCACTGTGGAAGAGCAGATCCATACATACAGTTGAATCATGTGGTACAGAAGCATCCTAAAACTACATCTTGGGAGTTTCAGGTTTGAATTGCTCAGTCATTAAAATTAAAATAAAATAAACCCTTGGTGTAGATAGAAAACAAAGTAGCATGCCAACTGGTTTGCCAGCAATTTCATTTACTGAAGGAGAATGTCTGTAGGTTTTGGGATTAACAGTAGGGGTGGCAGCTGAAATGAACATTTAGTGGTTTTCTTGAAAGCTCTGTCTGTCTGAGAGAGTTCTACCAAAATATCTCTGGAGACTGAGGGTTGTGGATAAATGTTTTGATTGAGCAATAAAAGTTGATGCCACCTCTTGAACACAAGGACCGTGGTGGCCATTTCTGCACATCCAGTCATGGACAGGGGAAAGATGACAGTCAAATGAGAAGCTTCTAGATGTTTGTATGTGATCTACAATGGCCACAAACATTGCTACTAACCCAGGCAAAGGAAGGCATGCATGGACATGGACACGCAGTGCCTATGCGATTTTGGGTTCCTTATGGATCTACTATAGATCCACAATGATCTGAAATGATGATGGTGATGGTCATAGAATCATACAATCCTAGAATATTGGAAGGGGCTATATGGGCCATCTAGGTCAACCACTTCCTATTCAAGAATACATAACTAAAGTACCTCTGAAAGATACCCATCCAACCTCTGTTTAAGGACTTCCAAAGAAGGAGATTCCACCACACTCTGAGGGAATCTCTTCCACTGTTGAACAAATCTTATAGTAAAAAAAAGTTCTTCCTAATGTTTAGATGGAAACTCTTTTCCTGTAATTTGAACCCATTGGTTTGGGTTCTAGTCTCTGGACCAGAAGGAAAAAAACTTGCTTCATCTTTCACGTGGCATCCCTTCATGTATTTGAAGATAGCTATCATGTTACCTCTCAGGAACTTTCTGCACTTCACTGTTATAGTGCTATTATACCTCTTTCAACATCCCATGGAATTCTGGGGTCTGCAGTTTACTGGGGCCAAAGAGCTCTCTGGCTGAGAATTCTAAATTCCCCTCCCTAAACTTCAAACCCCAGGATTCCATAGGATGCTGAAAGTGGAATAGCATTATAACAATATAGTGCAGAAAGGATCAAAGTCTTCTTTCCTCCAAGTTAAACAAGAAGAAAGCAACAGTAATTGATAATGAGTGAGATATTAATTCAATGTGTGAGTTGACTAATGTTGGTGTACACAATCAAAAACTGTGTTGCTCAAGGTTAAAAACAAAGCAATTCTCAAAGCAAAAACTATGTAGAGGCCATATGCTGTGTATGCAAAAGATCCCAAGTTCAAGCTTTGCATCTCTCTATAAAAGACTCTCAGGATAGAGACAGCATGGAATATCCTCTGGACAACACTGGGCTAGTTGGGCAAATAGTCTGACCTACTGTATGGCAGTTGCCCATTTATGTTACACCATGAAGAAGCTAATTTTCCCCACCATGTCAAACACTGTTGCCTACAAAGTTATAGAATTTATAGAGTTCCTTTGGGAAAAACACAAGGAATACTATTCATCAGCAAAAGTTAAAATGAAAACATGCAAACCCCAGAACAAAGGTTTGGCATGCCAGGTTTAGACAGGAAAATTCCACTAACTCCATTCATTTGTAATCTTACCTCATGTGGCACAGAGAAGGATGAATCATCCACCCAAACAAAACATTCTAACAAGCCATACATTTTCTTTTGCTTTATGAAGGGGGAAACCTTTCAAAATAACTTGACATTCCTGATAAAATCCAGCCCTGACTGGATGTAACTCCTTCTTATGGAAATTAAAGCATTTGAGCTATTCATTGAGAGTCAGTATGGTGTAATGAGTGTTGGACTTTGACTCTGAGAGACCAGGGCAAGTCACACTCTCTTAGCTTCAAAGTAAGGCAATGGCAAACCTCTTCTGAATAAATCTTGCCAATAAAACCCTATCATAGGGTCACCATTATTTGGGATCAACTTGAAGGCACATAACACCACAAGGCTAGTCATCACTAAAGTCCATTGCATTGCTTTCCTTGGGATGAGCACATCAATACTCATCTTGCATTGAAGGGCGTATGCACTCTACAGCCTAAATCCAATTGTTAGTCCCAGGTAGAGTTATTAGTCAACTGAACTAACATTAGCCAATTGAGCTAAATGTAAAAGTTTTCATTGATTCAATGGATCTATTCTAGTTGAGACTATCAATTGGATTTAGGCCAGGAAGCACAGAATCACAGCTTAATCTCACAATTCCCAACAACATACTATGCAGGACAGAGACAATGAAAGTTATAGTACAAAACCTCTGGACAATACTGAGTAACATAGCCTAAAATTACAACAATCAATATGTGCATAAACACACATTCAACATGTACTAACTTTTCTTCTGATTCTGACCACATGGGTCATGCTTTTGCATGGAGTTGTCACGGTTCCACTGCCATCCTGTCCCCACCCATCACAATTGTGGGATATTTACTTAATGGTATAAATCCATTAAGTGCCTGTGATCACACAACACTCTCATCCTTCCCGGCTATGCAGAAGGGCAAGAAGCACAATGGAGGCACAGCATGGGAAAGAGCTTCATTGTGCTGTGGAAGGCAGACACGCGTTGCTCACACTCCCCCTTCCACAGAGAGCCAGTCAGGTGTGAAGGGGGAGCGTTTTTGTCGTGCTCTCTTCTTGGCAAAGGCGCTGCTGGGATCATGATGCAAGGATGATGGGATCAGGTAACATGTGGAGATGACATCTGCCACATTACTTTACAAAGTTTCATGTATCCATAATATAAGAAAGTTCTAAAATGCATGTACAAAGCAATTTTCATTCAAAGTGAAAAAGCAAGAGAGAAGGAGAAAGATTAAAGAGCATAAACAAGTAGATTTTAAAGATTTCTTTGTTGTTGTTGCTTTAACTCCAAGAACATCTATTAAAGCAAAGCTTTGGGGGCAGGGGACCTGCAGAGTGTTACACCAAAGAAGACAAGTATTTGTTCCCTGCTGCTCCACAGAGTTGGGTTAGATCCAATGAACTTAAATTGCAGTATGATAAATTTAGACTGAACATTTGAAGAAACTTCTAAAAGCAATTCAGTGATGGAAACTGCTACCTATGAAGCTGGTGGGCAATCTTTCACTGGATATCTTCAAGATGGAAAAGTGTCTGCTGGGCATATTCTGAATCTAGTGGCCAGGATCCTACACTAAGCAGATAGGGTTGGATGCTCCTGAACAGTTGCAAACCATCTCCCCTCTTTGGCAGCTATCAAACCCTGGGAGGAGCTCTTGCTGCTCTTGCTGCTTATTTGTGAGGAGGGAAGGGAGTTGGAATAATTCAGATAATGAAACAGCAGCTAGCCTCAGGTCAGAGAAGGAAGGACACAAAGATGGATTCACAGAGAAAGCACGCTTTTCTTTTCCTTCCCCGGGAGCCTAGAGCATCCACATCTTCATAGTCTGGATTTCCTCCCCACCAACAAGAAACAACAGTAGCAGCTTTTCCTTGGACCTATTAGTGGCTGGAAGAAAGGGTTGGATGGGGCACAGAGAGCTAGAAAATAGACTCCCTGTGTTTCATCCAAAAAGACACACAGATGTATATGTTGCATGTATGTCACTAATAAGATGCCACTGTTGGTCTCCTCCATTGAGCAGGATGTTGGACATCATTATCTACAACAATGTTTACCCACTTTTGGCCCTCCAGGTGTTTTGGACTTCAGCTGTCTATGTTGGCTGTGGTCTGTGGGAAATGATGTCTAAAACATCTGAAGGAACAAACCTGAGAACCATTGGCCTACAAGACCTCTTCCAACTATGCCTGTATAACCAATCAAGTTATATGAACCTTATGCCTGTGTATCCAATCAAGTGAAATGAGTGAGTGACATAGTGTTTCTCATGCAAATGGTACTCTCTCACTTGGCAGGGGATGAATATAAAGCTGAGGGCCAAACTCGATGTGATCTTAAATGTGTCATACAGAAACATGTAATTAAAAAATTCCAGCAGAAACAACTTCGGTTGTCATAATAACTATAAGCATTGCAGATTGAAATTGGTGCTGCAACTTTAGCAATGTATCATGATTTATTCTGATATTTTTATGACAAGAATTTCCTGGAAGTTTTCAGCAATGCTCCTTACAAAGAAATCAGGGCCCTTATCCATGTGTATGACTATTACAAAGAAAAAGCTATAAACTACAGAATCTTTCATGACAGCTGAAGTCTCCCATTTATAGAGATTAGAGGTTTGAGGGGAAAAAGCTAAAGTAAACTGTAGCGTTCTTTTGCTGTCTTAAAACATACACACAAAATTTATGGTGCTGTCCTGGAGACAATCCTAAACATACTCTACAAACTCTTTTTAAAAGGAGCCCTTTATCCAAAGAAATAACTGCATGTTCCAAAAGTTTGGTTCAGTACATGATGCCCATGTTCTAAACACAAATGAGTTTAAATGTATCACAGTTCTAGGCTTACCATGCAATTCCTGCTTTAAAAGGGAATATTATGTGGCTCTTGATGAATTAGAACCAACTGGACTGCTTTTAAATGATAATTTTTAATGTGAAGCTGTACTTTTTGATTTATGACATAAATTACTGTTACTGGTCAAATTCAAGGCCTGTTGTAAGCACATTCAGAGGCAGGCTGGATAGTAATGCATTACCATGCTCCAAATCTGATTGAAGAAGCAGGAAATGTTCCACATCTCCCCTTTATTGTCATCAACAAAAATGAACTCATCAGGGTCATTGGCTACTTTGATAGCTCTCCAAAATATGGCATTAAATTCTTTTAGATCACAAAATAGTAATGTTCTCATTAATCTAATTGTTGTTGTTAACTGCTGTCAAATTGACTTTAACCTATGGGAATGTTATTATGTATATGAGACCTCCAAGTCATCCTATCATCAACTGCCCTGTTCAGGACAAGCAGGATCAGGGATGCACCTTTGTTGATTGAGTCTATCCATCTACAATGCAGTCTTCCTTTTTGCCTACTGCCTTCTACCTTACCAAGCATTACTGTCTTTTCTAGTGAGTCACATCTTCTCACGATGTGGCCAAAATACAACAGCCTCAGTTTGGTCATTTTGGCTTCTAGGGAAAATTTAAGCTTGATTTGCTCTAGGACCCATCCATTTGTCTTTTTAGCAGTCCAGAGTAACTATAGAATTCTTCTCCAGCACCACAGTTCAAATCAGTTGATTTTCTTCTTATCAGCTTTCTTCTCTGTCCAGCTTTCACAACTATATGTAGAAAGTGGGAAACACAATGGCATGGACAATCCTAACTTTAGTATTCAATTATATATCTTTACATTTCCAGAACTTCTCTGTTTCCTTCATAGTTGCCCCTCCAGGTCCTACTCTTCTTCTGATTTCTTGACTGCAGTCTCCATTTTGATTAATGACTGAGGCAATGTATGGAAAATCAAGGTCTTCATTGTTTTCTTTAAGGTTATCTAAATAATCTTAGTCACTATTTTTGTTTTTTCAGTGTTCAACAATAAGCCTGCCTTTGCATTTTCTGCCTTGATTGCTTCACTAATCATTCTAAGTCCTTGTAATTTTCTACTAGTGGTATGGTATTATCTACATGTCTTAAAATCTTCTTAAGTTCTTCTAGGTCCAGGTCAATTAGGCTTAATAGTGTTAATCTATTTTTCACAGTACCTTTAAGTTCTACAGGGATGTTCTGTTTTTAAAGTCCAACGTATCATTTTTTAAACCTCTGGCTCTAACAGTTCCTGAAAGAACACTGGCAGGCAGAATGCTTTGTTTCTTTAACATGAATATTAATTAATTAATTAAGATTTCTGAACCAGCTATAGTAAGACTGAAGACTCGGTGGCCCCTCCAGATGTTGTTGGAGCCCAGCAACCATTGTCTCCAACCAGCCTACACAAGGTTCAGAAATGATAAAAGATGTATCTTGATAATTTTCAGAAGGCCACAGGTCCCTCAGCCCTGAGCTGAAGTTGTGATTAGGTACAATGGATGGTAATACAGCAATCTGGCCTTGACTAATTTGTTTCTTAGATATCAATAGACTTAGGCCCTTTCTGCACAATATCACCATCCCACCACAACAATGAGTTGTTCCCAGTCCAGGAGCCATGCTACCATACATCATTGTCACTCTCCAGCTGCTATTCCATTCCCAAGCATTGCAAATCAGCCCTATATCATTTCCAGAAAAAAAATCTGTTAAGAGCCTCCTGTAGCATTGCAATCCCATCAGCTATGTCAGTGCAGTTCTGCAATAGTGCTTGATAGTGCTTATTGTCGTTGAGGATCCAGGAGTGGGCAGGGTGTGGATGTGCACAGCTATTCCCTCCCTCAGTGATTCCTATGGCATGGCAAGTTTGGAGTCTACTAACTCTCTCTGTTTATTTTAAATTTCTCCTTTGAATTATTATTTTTTATTTTTTTAGCATTATAGTGCAAAACTGCAATAGCGTACTAGTGTATCATGATGTTACAATGTGGCTGCACTAGTATGGCTTAGGAAAGAAAAAATTCAACCAATCAGGAGTTGTGGGGTAGGGTGAAGACAGAAAAGGGGACTGGCCAATGATGCTGTAGTACGGAAAGAACATCAGTGGCAATAATGCTACTCATCTGCTTAAGGCAAAAGGGTGTGGAAGAGAGCATTTCTAACCCAACAGTGTCACAGAAATGGCAATGCTGGGATTGTAATGAAAAAACCCGCTATTGAGGTATGGTGCAAAAAGGGCCTTAGAGAGGATGCTACAGCTGCAATCTTATGCACATTTACTCACAGGTAAGATCTCTGATTCAGAAGGAGTTACAAGTGAGCATGTACAAAACTGTACTGAATGCCATTAAGTTGAGCTGGATCCTTGCATTCTTCTATATCTGGAGCAACTGGCACCTTGGAAAGACATATCCCCTGGTACACTCTGCCACATCCCCAGTCCTGATTTTTCCCCCGTAAATAATGGCCTCAAATGCCCTTCACATCCATGCATTGGCAATTTCGTCATGCTTTTATACACAGAGACACAGGGGCTGTTTTAGATCCAGTAGGTTCCCTGTTAACACACCAAAGGTCCAGGGGTGTCCAAACCATGGTGAAATGCCCTCCATGTAAGATAGGGGAATAGAGGCAGGACACTTTTTCAAAATTGAATAAAAATAGAAAAAAACAGTCTTGAGGGGCTAAAGATGCTGCATTTTTCCCACTCGTGTTCTATGTGGACCACTCTGAGATTCAGTTTAATGCATTTGTGTCACCTTAGGGCATATCCTAGTGATGCAAATGTGTTAGGCATGAGCCTTTGGATAGGAAATCAGCAAGACACAACAGGAAGCAAGAGAAAATAGTGTGGAGCAACAAGGGACAAATTGCCTGATGGGATGAGCCCTTTGTTAGCACACTCTTCCTGCAGCCGGTATTACTCTGAGGTTTGTAGTGTTGTTGTTTCAGAAACATGTTACTTTAACAAAATTGAGTGTTCTTCTCTAGTATTTGGGATTATAACTTTAAATCTCTCCAGGCCTGATCTCTCTCTATATGTACTTTTTATAAACCAATGTATTTCTTTTAATATACCCAGAGCACAACACTGTGATAGGTATGGATGAAGATATCTTTCTTTGGCTAGTTCATAACCACTTTTCAACATGTGTTTTCAAAACATGACTAGGGAAATGTAACAGCAACTTTTTTTTTCTTTTAAAAGTTTCAAAAATACTTCTAAATAAATCTTTCTCCTAAACGTTGTCTTGGAAAAATATTGCCATCTGGTGGTCATGCCATTACATGTCAATTTGTAGAATGCAAAAAAAAAATGGAAGGTAAGAAAGATGACATATAATATCCAAAGAAGTAATTTCTATCATTGTTTAGACCATTGGTAAAGACAGACAATTGAATGTAAGACAAATGTTGCTTTATGTAGTTTTAGAAAATGCTGGACAGGGTACGTTTGTTTTTCCTGAACTATAGTCAAATAATATAATCTAATTTTATAATGGCCAGAGCAAATTATATTTTAATATTATATTTCAGAATCCTTAATCAAGATGATGCACCACTGTGCCTATCCATTTGCAAAATTTCTGCTATGCATAAATTACCAGTAAATGCAATAAGTTACCCGTAAATGTTGATTAGTTGCAGTATATTATCAAGAATGCAAAAGCCAAGGCTCCGATCCTAAGTGTTTTACCAGGAAGTAAACTACATTGAAAACAATTAATGTTCCTTCCAGCTAAAGCTGCTTAGTATTGGAGAACAAAAAAGATGCCATCATATAATCAGTGTTGTTTGGTTAAACTAAATTTTGTTTTTGTAAACAGAGCATATCCAATTCATCAGTATTGCCAAAATAACTGGGTCATGAAGTTAAATTATATTCATCTGCTTTTACCACCTCCAGAAACCAGAATGAGGGAGGCATTGTTTCCTAAATAAAGGAAAAATGTTTCTTATTAGCAAGATGGAGCAGAATCAGGATAATGACTTCCTATAGCCATTTCCGCACTACACTGTTATAGTGCTAATATTCCACTTTCAACATTTTATGGAATCCTGGGATTTGCAATTTAGGGAAGAACATTTAGAATTCTCAGCCAGAGAGTTCTTTGGCCTCAGTAAACCACAAACCCTAGAATTCCACAGGATGTTGAAAGTAAGATAACAGCACTATAGCATGGTAGTACGAAAATGGCCACACATAATGAATACTATTAAACAGTAAGTAAGAATTTGAACAGGTGAAATGCCATTACAGTGCTGTTATTTTCACTTGGCAAGCTGGTACATCACAGATTATTTTTCAAATCATGGGCCTTTTCACAGTACACAATTATAGCATTATGATTCCACTTTAACTGCCATGGCAGCATTCTACAGAATCCTGGGGATCATGAGCATTCTGGCTAAGACTTCTAAATTGTTGTTGTTTCATACTTTGAAGGCATTTCCAACTTGTGCCAACCCTAAGGTGAACCTATCACAGAGTTTTCTGGAGCTAAGAGTCTGTGACACATCCAAGGTCCTCCTGTGGGTTTCTATGGCCAAGTAGGAATCAAACCCTGGTCTCGAGAATCGTAGTCTAACACTCAAATCACTACATCATGCTGGCTCTCTTAAGATACTCCTTCCTAAACTGCCAATCCCAGGATTGTATAGGATGGACCATGGCAAATAAGTGTAATCATAGTGCTATAACTGTGTAGTGTGGAATGATCCCTTGTGTATGGAGCATCGAGCTCCATTAAGAACAGCTAGAGCAGCTTTCCCCCAGTCATGCATTCAAGTCTTTTGGACTGCATCCTTCACAAGTTATGAGGAATCCACAACAGGGAAATCCTAAACAAGAGAGAGCCAAGGACTGCAACTTAACTAATTAGGGCTTTTACTCCAACAAAGGTAAAACGCATTCATTTGGACTACAATTGGCAAATTCACTATTACAGAACCTAAAACATTTTCCGGGTTGTAACAGTACAAAGGCATCATGAGAAATTCAGTGTTCTCTGGCTAAGAAAGGAGTCAATAGCCTCCATAGGACATGGATGGCTTGCTTCTCAAGAGGAATTGCTTTTCTGGCCATTTCCGCACGGGGCGAGGGAATCGCCCTGTGATGCTACTCACCGGACTTTTGGGCTCCCCGGTCCGGTCCATGCTTTTCCAGAGTAGTTCATGGCCGCCACTCCGCACTGCTCCGGGACGAAAATGGCAGCATCCAGTTGGTCAAGGGTCTTGACCAACCACTGAGGCTTGCCAACCTAAAGCCCGCCGCTGGCAGATCGCAGGCTCACACCAATGTGGGCCTGCAAATCTGCATAAGGGAGCAGGCTCACAGTGGCGCGCTCTGTGCTTTTGAAAGACTTGTTTTTAGCGGCCTTTCAAAAGCACTCTGGACGACCACTTGGGATCATTCTGGAGCGGGCTGGGGTGCAGATCTACATTAAGTAGGCCTGACCCAGTCTGCTCCCAGGTGCAGACGTCCTCCTTGGAGGATGCTCTGCCCCCTGTTAAAAACCCCGTGTGGAAATGGCCTCTGTTGCCTAATGCAGTTGAAATTTGGTTACCCAGATTTGACTGCTCTTTGTTTCCCAGTCCATACATGGGCAAAAATAAAGGAGTAGCCTCTGCCTGCATGGATACTTTGCTGCACCATCTATAGTGACAACAAAAGTAGCATCTTAAAACTGATCTAAAACTGACCACATAACACTTATTCTGAAGTCTTTACACTGGCTGCCTATTAGTTTCCGGGCATAGTACAAGGTGTTGGTTTTTACCTTTAAAGCCCTTCATGGCTTGGGGCCAGCCTGCCTGTGGGATCACCTTCTCCCATATAATCTGCCCCACACACTAAGGTCCTCTGGGAGGAATTTACTGCAGCCAATCAGAACTAGGTTGGCTGCGGTTACCCAGAGGACCTTTTCTTCTGTCGCTCCTAAGTTATGGAATGGCCTGCCGGAAGAGACCTGGCACATTACCAGTCTTGACTGCTTTAAAAAAGCAGTCAAGACTGTTCTCTTCCGACAGGCCTTCCCAGACTAGTGTTCCACCACCTCTCATCAATTGTCCTTTTGTTTTTAATTTTGTTTTTAATCTGTTTTAATAATTAATGTGTTTTGGGGGGATAGAAGGGTTGGTGGGTGGGGAGGATGGGGTACATTTTAATGTTTTAATGTATTTAAATATTCCTGTAATGCTGCTTCGATCCACTGGGAGAGGCGGGATAAAAATAAATATTATTATTATTATTATTATTATTATTATTATTATTATTGTTGTTGTTGTTGTTGTTGTTGTTGTTGTTGTTTTATTAAAACAAACTGTAAGCCTGAGACTCTAACATCATTATTTTTCCTTCTCCTATATGATTTTCAACACCTTTGCCTGATGAAGAAGCCAGTGGAACTTTCAAAGCCTGCATGATACATTTTGTGCTTTTTTATTTGGCCCAATAAAGGTTCACTGTTTTTGTGAGTTTTGGATTTTGTTATAAGTTGTGAGGATATGAATTCCAGAGAGCAAGAGATGCAGCTCATAGCTAAGGCCATTTCCACACTACACTGTTATAGTACTATTATTCCGCTTTCAACTTCCTATGGAATTCTGGGGTTTGGACTTTACTGAGGCCCAAGAGCTCTCTGCCTGAGAATTCCAAAGGCCCCTCCCTAAACTGCAAACCCCAGAATCCCATAGGATGTTGAAAGTGGAATAATAGCACTATAATAGTCTAGTGTGGAAATGGCCTAAATGTGGAAGAGATAATGTTGGTGCTGTTGTTGTGTGCCTTCTAGTTGTTTCTGATTTATGGTGACCCTAAGGTTTTCTGGGGCTGTGTGTATGTGAAGCACTGAAAGTCACCAGTGGGTTACCATGGCTGACTGGGGAACTGAACCCAGGTCTCCAATGCTCAAACCACTACACCTAGCTGGCTCTCTAAGAGACAATATAGCATTGGTTAATTTCATTGGAAAAGGAACTGGGTATTCTGTGTTAGGTAAAAGGTGGCCCGTTAGTATAAAACTGAATTCTGACCTTTTGCAATGATCACCAAAGAGTCTGCCATTTTGGAATACTCACATGCTGTGCTCTGTCTCATGGCTGGCAGTAGGGCTCATGAGATACATGTGGCCTCTGGGGACCCATTTTACTCAAAAACCTCCAATAGAGCTATAGACCCCTAACCGTTTGGTCCAAAAAGACAAAAAGCACTGAAACCACCACAAAAAAATGTAGAAATTTAAGTTCTATTGCCCCCACAGAACCACAAAAATGAGATGCATTTTCACTGATTTCCAGAGCCAGAACTTACATAATGTCATTTCCAATCATGTTGGACATGCCTTCCATACAAACATTCCTGAGAAAACACTGTGGCCATTTCCGCACTGTACTGTTATAGTGCTATTATTCCACTTTCAACATCCTGTGGAATTCTGGGGCTTGCAGTTTAGTGAGGCCAAAGATGCTCCTCTCTAAACTGCAAATCCCAGTATTCCATAGGATGTTGAAAGTGGAATAATAGCACTATAACAATGTATTGCAGAAATGTGCCTCTGATAGAGTCACCTTAAGGTTGAAAACACACAACAATAAGATTTTGAATAGTGGTGGGTGGTACAGTTGATAATACACCTGCCTAAAGACCCTGAAGGCTCCAAATCCCATCTGTTCTCAAAAGCTAAGCAGGGTCGGGCCTGGTTAATACTTGGAAGTGAGATTGCCAAGTAATATCAAGTGCTATAGACTATCTTTCAGAGGAAGACAATGGCAAACTATATTCCTTATCTAAGAAAATCCTATGAAATCAAAGGGGTCAACGTAGCCATGTACAGATGACTTGAAGGCATGTGTTATACCAGTGGTTCTTAACCTGTGGTCCATAGCCTCTTAGAAGGCTGCGATGTCCTCACAGTGGGTCAACGCACAGAGAGGGTTAATGGAGTAAAAGGCGGGCATTGCCGTTTTTCCTGCTTTGCCATCAGTGGTAGTACTAGAGTTGTCAGTTGCACAATGGAGAGAAGGAGAAGGGGAGGCACCGGCAGTTGTTGTTGCTGTTGATTTGTTTAGCATAGCAGTATGTGCATTTACTTATTTCTCCCTTCTCTCCCAGACCCTTCATGAGCAATTTTAAATAAATATTTGATGCACCTTAGGGTTTTAATTCTTGAATTAATCTTGGAAGTCTGTGGCAACAAAAGATATTTAAAGGAAGTCCATGATAAAGAAAAAGTTAAGAATTGCTGTACTATACCTTACATTATTTTACCATACAGCCCAGTACACACAAATAACATCAGTGCCCTGGCTCCTTTTCTAATTGTTGTTAGACATAACTGTAACAAAGCAAAAATCACAGATTCTTGAGATGGGATCTAAAGAACCCCATAAAGCTTACTCAACCATTTTCACGCATACCCCAGGGCTTTTCAGGTTTTGCCCTCCAGTTTCACCTCCTTGGCTCCCAAACAATTTTACTTCCTTGCACAGCCCCAATAGAGCTTCTACAGAAGGAGAACTGAATTCAAAGAATTTGAAAAACACCTTCACAGTACCTCAGCTGGTAACCTTACATGTAGGAAACCTAATTGTAAAAACCGTGATCACACATGAAAGTCATAGGTGGCACTGGATGCTGCTGTCTCTCCGCTAATCTAAGACTGGACAGTGTGCATTGACTTCAAGCTAATCCCCACTGAACTCAGTGTGATTTAGCTCCTGAGCCCCCTTGCAGAAGGGTCAGCTAATGATAAAATTAATAACTCATGTCATGCTTTAGCAATTCCCTTGCTTATGTTGAAGATTAGTGCAACTGTCCATTCATCATTGGACAGGAAAAACTAATGATGAGAAAACCTAGCCTTGTCTTTTACTGTATAGTCTGATATTGCAACATATGTGGCCTGGAATGAATTCTTTCCTAAATCAAATTTGCTTTGAAAAGGGTGATTTGCATTTCTCCACATGGCATCATAATCTTCCTTCAGCCATCTGGGTTTGTTTTACTCTGAGCAAATCCTTGGCTTTTAGCCACTTCTGACATGCATTTTGCTTTATCTGCTGAATATCAGCAACTCAAGCTGGCTTTGCATGATGACAGAATTAGAATGAACTGTTCGGTTATTTAATTCTTGCACATGGAAAAAAATCACATTTTCTCTTCAATCATTGAAATTATCAATGTTTTTACATATTTCTGATTTTCCTGTTTCAGAACTTTGTTTTTCAAAATTTTGCAATGATCTTGTGTGTGTGTGTGAGAGAGAGAGAGAGAGAGAGAGAAAAGCACACATGCAAAACATTGTGCATTATGCACTGTGTGTAATTTCATGTGGAATACAATGATTTTGTGCAAAAACTCAGTCTTTTTTTGCTATTGTTCTGGTGATGACAACATGCTGGGCTTTTCATGCGATGTAGGAACAAAAACATCTCATGGCTACTTTTCTCACAGTGTTGAGGATGAGAAAATTTGCAAGCATTTTTACATATCTAGAGACAAGCCATCAAGGCCCAAATGCTCAAGGCTGATTCACACCCACAGTACATGCTGCTTTTGAACTGATGTCATGGAATATATAAACATTGTTTTGACATTGGTTAATCTGTAGTGAGTTTTCACATATGACACAGCTCTTCAGCTGATAATGCAGTCAACAAGTGGTAATGATGCCTTAAAAGATCTCTTATAACTCAAAAGGGAAATCTGAAGTCTTATTCTGGCACTGCACAGCCCCTGTGATTGGAATGGTTTAATTGGCAAATAATATTACTTGGCACCATATTGATTGATGTTGATATAAATGATAACTGAATGATGGCTAGGTCACACTGGAAGAGGCAAATTCCTGACTGTAAACATGACATGGCGAGGAAGGTCAGCCCCACCTACCTCTTAGGCAAGAGACCCAGTCAGTTCAGCATAATACATAGCCGTTCTGAATACAATAGGTGTGAAATATCAAGCTGGACTCTCAGAGCTGAAATAAGGAAGTTCCCACAAAATTGTGATTAACTTAATCCTGGTCTCTGTGCACCTGAATGTTTTCCTATTGTTTCCCCACCTTTCCACAACATTCAGCTATTACGACAACCATTATACCTTTGTCACTCAAATGTGAAGCCCATTGATGCTGTCCGGATTTCATTGTGTGTGTTGCAACTCCCATTGTCCACTTAGCTAGGCATGCAAGTCACAATCATACTCACAGAACATTTTTCAGGTACAAATACCCCTGATTTTAGGCTGTTCAGGCAGTCTCTCACCATTCTGAGTGCCACTCTGTCCATCCAATTCCTTAACATGAACTGTCCTTAGGTTTCTGCCTAAGCCATATTGTTGTTTTCTCCACTTCTCTCCAGCAGGTAAATATCACCCAAATCCCTCAACATCTTCTCTCCCACTTTCCTCCCTTTCCTTCAGTTAGTCCTTGTGCAAGTGTGTGAGTGTTTGAGTTTTTGCGTGTTTATGTGAATATTTTTGCGTACATTTCACTTTTTGCCTGTTGTTTTTTTCCCTGCATGAGCCCATATACATTGGTAGGCAAGGTCTCTCTAAGTTGCTCCCCTCGCGCAAGCCTCCCATTTTTTGAGCTAATTATTCCCCACTTTCAAACCGAGGTACTGGCATCACAAGTTGGCCCTCATAGCACCCACAGTTTGCTGTAACAGCCCTCTTACACAGTATAACTCTCTCAATATGATGGACCCACCCTTGATGTCAGGAATGTATGTGTATGTGGCTTCAAGTTGCCTGTTGATGTGTGGTGGCCCACAACTTTCATAGGGTTTTCCTAGGCAAGGAATACTCAGAGGTAGTTTGGTCAGTTCCTTCCTCTGAAATATAGCCTACAGCACCTAGTGTTCATTGGTAGTCTATCTCTAAGTACTTAGGTCTCTGGAATCTGCTTCTTCTTTCATAGTGTTTGGGAGAAAAGAGAAAAGAAAAGGACTGGGTAGCACAGAAACAGCAAAATCTTGCAGTAGTGCTAACTCTGCCCATATGAGTTCAGGATCTGACTTACTGGTAGCTGTGGCCACCCACTGACTTTTCTCATGGATAAGAAAAGTGGCTCCCCAACTCTGCTCTAGGGTTGCTGGGAAATGAAACTGGAGGCCAACAGGAACTTTAGGCCATGATACAAAGACAGAAGCAAGAATCTCAGCTTAAATGTCATGATCAGCACTGATTAGTAACTATATGAGTGACTGCCAATGAATACCAGGTGATTTAAGCTATATTTCTGAAGAAGCAACTGGCAAAACTATTCCTTAATATTCTTTGCCTAAGAAAACCCTATGAAATTTGTGGTATCGCCATAAGCTGACAGGTGACTTGAAGACACACATGTACACTGTAGACCTCAAATAAAGAACTTTATCAAGTTATAATTAATTCAGATAGTTCTTTCCATGGGTAGATGTTTTCTCAGGCAAAGCTAGGGCTGTAGTGGGAGAGGGAGTACCGTGTAATTGTAGTGGGAAGACGGCAAAATAAGTGCATTGCTCCTCCAATTAAATTGTCCTTCACTCCTCAAATTTCTAACATTGTAATAATTTTAAATTGCCATTGAGATTTTTTTTAAAAAAAGGTAAAAGGGCAGGGAAAGTGACCATGGGAATACGGATACAGCAAATGTAACTGTGAATGATGTTTACTGTCTCAATCTCTGCAAGACTAGAAATTTGGAGAAGGAAAAAAAGATTTCTTTTGGAGAATCAGAATTACTATTTGGGGGGGCCAAAGTCTTCATTTTGTGCCCCTTGTGGTTACATCCTGGGCACAACCAAGAATAGAAATAAATTATCTTAGAGGCTTTACCACACTATAAGTTTGTTTCACACTTGAATGGTTTTCCACCTAGAAGAGCACAAGCACTACAGGACAATTGGGGGGATTTCAGTTTGGTATCAGTACAACTTGATTCCAACAGAATTTTCTAGATTTCAACAGAAAAGCCTTTCTCCTCCAAGAATTATAATGTTTCCGAGAACTATATTCTATATGTAGTTGGGATCTTGAGTAGGGACCATGTTTAGAAGCTCTATATTCCATATTCCTCTAAATTTGAACTGCAGCAAGCCAGTGCAGCTAATAAAGTTTCTCCATTCTTAATCTATGCAAAACAGCCAGATTCCCATTAGGTAGACTATTTCCTCCCTAGACTGTTATAGTATTATTCCACTTTCAACATCCTATGGAATCCTGGAGTTTGCAGTTTAGGGAAGGGCCAGATGGACTTTTAAATACAGATTGAAATGGATGACCCCTCCCTAAACGGCAAGCCCCAGGATTCCATAGGATGTTGAAAGTGGAATAATAGCTCTGTAACAGTCTAGGGTGGAAATGGCCTAATTTTAATTGCCCACCACCACTACCAACCCAACTAAAAAAACAAAAGTAAGGCTCATCAGATACTATTCTGTTTCCTTTTTCTTTTTTTTCACAAAGAAGATATATTTGTGGATAATATATTTTCAGAGGCACATCATGAAGTACATTCATACACAGGCACAAAAATATGCTTACAGTAAAGAAAAAGGACAGATCATTTATATCACAATATCAAGTGTAGAATGTGCAGTACTTTTGAATGAAATCATGGTACATAACATTCCTGTACAAAGATTAATTGAGGCAAAAAAAATCCTTTAATCTATCTAATCCTCATAGACAATCTGTAGAAATCTCATGCCTTGCCTAATGGTTATTTGTGCCTCTGAAACCTGATAACTACCTACTGATACTTTTCATGTGCCTCTTGGTGTTATTTAAACATGTGCTGCTGTGTCAACCTAAATTCCAGTAACTAGTCTTTTAGGAAGATATGTCTTCATCCAATCACAGTGAAACAAACCATTCATGTAATAGAATGAAATCTCCATATTTAAAAGTCCAGTGAGACTGCCCATCACAATTACACAACATATTTGTAATGCTTGTTAAAAGAGGATTGGCTCTAAACAATGTAAAATATGAAATTGTTAAGTGACCAGATATAATAGCTTTTCATTCAAATGAGAAGCTAACTATTCTTTCTAATTTAGTATTGCCATCAAACTGGCGATTTGAAGAGGAAGCTATATTGCCCTGGATCTTCAATACTGGGAACAGAAGGAATTTCTTTGAATTTTTTCATGTCCCTTTTCCCTTGGTGACCCTCCTGAATCCCAAAGGAGGGTGTTGCTGAGGTGGAGAAAGGCATTAGCCAAAACTGAAAGAAGTTCCTCTCCATCAGTGGAGCAACGTTCAGGCAAAGTCCACCCACCCAGTTTTTACTTCATATCAGGGCCACATGGGGACAAGAAAGCGCCACTCCATGGCCTTATTCTGTTCCCAGCATTCAGGATCTAAACAACTGTTTCATTTTTCTTCAGTATTTAATTTCTACCATTACCTCTCCACTGCTACCACATTTCAGCAACAACAGGAAGGTAATATACAATACATGTTAATGTTGTGCATTGATCCTCAGATCAACCTATCAGTGGTGTTAAGTGATTTGTTCAAAGGGTGGGCAAATAATCATCTACAGATGGCTTGGCCTTGCTCTGATTGAGAACAGCACATTAGGAAATCTCTTCCGAAGGGTAACAAAAGCAACATACCCTATTCCTGCCAATAAGCCAACTAAAAATGTAGTGCCCAGAACTCTTGGTGCCCTCTTCTTAGCCACTCGAAATGCAGTTGGAAGAACCGCTGAGATTAATATGTTGTTGACATGTCCTAAAACCTTGCGGAATGTTTTTCTCTTCAAGACACGTTCATAATAAACTTCCAAATTAGGTCGTTTTCCATTCCCCCAATTTCTCCTTGCCAGTCCAATGAACTTTAGCCGGTGCAATGTAACAGCAAGGGATACATCAGCCAAGCTGAAAAACTCACCACAGAGCCAAGGCTGGTGTCCATTTTCTGATCAGAAAGAAAGGGACAAAAAGTTAGTGACTAATGATGCATACTAAGTTGTAAAAGACCACAGGGTTATGATTCTCTGTCTGTTTTCTATACTGTATTCAAGTAGTCATTGGTCCTAGATTTCTGCAGGCAAAGGCCTCATAAATAGTTTTCTTTAGAACATTGCTCTAGTTGAATGCTTGACAGTGCTGAAGATTCACCTGCCCAAAACAAATTATCCTAAAGTCTGTGCCAAGTGCATTGAAAAGACCCACATCTCCTTTTCTTAATCTTATAAATTGGATGGTGACTAGAATCTTGTCAGTACATTACCTGGTGCCTGCACTTTCTCAGAGGTTGTGCTAAGTGCTGTTACCACACCATATACTCCCACTCTGTGGGATGTGCTATTTTCATAATTGGACATATTTATGGTTGAAAAATATGTCTGAAAGCATATGATGGCTATAAGTATGTTGCCAGGTCAGGATGATCTTAGACATGGTCAGATCATAAGTTCAGAGGATTAAGTGGAAAAACCACATACCAATGGGTTTGTGATAATTCTTTCAAGAACTTAGGCTACATGCAAACCCAGATACAATAGAAGGCAAAACTGCTCAGGTGAAGCAGAGACTATACTGTAATCCTGCTCAATCCTCCTTAGTCCCCCTGCCCAAGAAATTGGGCAGGATTACAGTATAGTCTCTGCTTCATCTGGGCAGTTTTGCCTTCTATTGTATCTGTATTAAGAGATTATCATGACTCCCATCAATATTCTGTCACCTAGAGTTTAGACAATCAGCCCATTCCAGACTCCTTTGTCAACCCCAGGAGAAAGCAATTACCACTTTGTCCATGTATCCTCCTTCAGGGTGGGAAACAGGGTATAGAGCTGTCCAGCAGTGGAATATGCTGCCTCAGAGTGTGATGGAATCTCCTTCTTTCCAAGTTTTTAAACAGAGGCTGGATGGCCATCTGTTGGGAGTGCTTTGATGTGTTCCTACATAACAGGGAGTTGGACTGGATGGCCCCTGTGCTTTTTCCCAACTCTATTATTCTATGATTCTATATAAACCCCAGCTTCAGTGTCAGAAAATTGTAGTACTTGAATATAATACGTGGTGCCCAGACCTCTGTTCATTTTTGCTACCTTCAGACTGAGGCCACTCCACATCAACCTTCTTTTTCAAGACTATCACCCTTTTTACCCAAACTCTCTCTCTTTCTATCCAGCCTTTCATGCCTCACTTTCCAATAGGCTTGTATGGTTCTTGAGAGTGTCTGATTTCTTGTGCATTTTGACAATCCAAATAAAATACTCTATTTAACTTTTTAACTGAAGTCTTCTCTACAGTTAGTACTGGTATAAACAGGTGAAAAGATATTGCTGTTACCCTGCTCTCACAGGCCTCCTATGAGCTATAATTCCCCAGATTCTAAGGAGATGCTGGCATTGCAGGTGGGCCTCAAAATCCCACACCTCTTAGGGTAACAGTGCAGCTCCTAGAAAAGACAGTTATTTTGCAAGCATACATACAACCCTGTCTTTCACTTCTGACTTGGTGGGTGGGGGACCAATTGTTCCACAGTGTGTGAGCTCAAGTGCCCCTTTGTATAATCAGTTGCACAACTATGGTATCCAGTGTAAATATGCTGACATGTATTAACACTATGCTAAAAGGCACACAACAACAAAATCAAAATCTCCACTGGCTACTAGTCCACTTCCACACACAATTCAAAATGCTGGTTATGACCTACAAAGCTATCTGACAGATCATGTCTCAACCTTCTCTCTCCAGACCCTTCTCTGTGTCCCACCACACTTACAAGTACATCTGGTGGGAACACGGAAGAGGTCCTTCTTCACAACTGCTCCCCGGCTCTGGAACTCCCTCCCTAGAGAGTCTCCATGCTCCTTATTATCCTTCTGTAGGCTGATTAAGAAAGTTTTATTTCAACAGGCCTTCGTGGGTTGATTGATAATGAGGGAAAGGCCTTTAATAATGTGCTATACTGTCTATATTATTTGTTGGGTTTTTTTACTAGCTGTGCTTTTAATTTCTACTTTTTCGTAGGTCAAGCTTTATTGCATTGTTTGCTGAGGCCAAAGAGTTCTCTGGCTGAGAATTCTAAATGCTCCTCCCTAAACTGCAAACCCCAGGATTCCATAGGATGTTGAAAGTGGAATAATAGTACTATAACAGTGTATAACTGTTATAGTACTATAACACCATGAACTGGTCCCAGAAACTAACTGGCAGTCAATGCTATTCTGCTAAGACAAAAGTTACATGATTTCCATCATCAGCGAAGAAAAAAATGCAGAATATTGCTCTGGCTGAAACTTCTCAACAGTCTACAAGGGTAGATGGTGTAATTCAGTCTGGCAAATATAAATGCATTGACTGCCTTTACCAAATTAAAACAGCCACATTCTAATCAAAAAAGGATTGTGAAGAAATTCCTACCTGGTGTTTCTTCATTTCTTCTTTGCAACTCAGTCTCAACTTGATCCAGAACTTTTTCCAGTTCATCCAATATTTTCTTTAAGTATTTAATATTATCATGGTCCATCAGTTTAGACTTTAAAAAACACACAGGTAATATATTAGGATTCAATATAATGTACATTAACCCAGGAATAAGGCCAATGTATAAAATGGGTTTCACTTCAGAGGAAGCATGAATGTGATTGTACTATATAAGGTATTATGCCCAATTAGATCAATAAAGGACAGAAAAGTCACCAGCAGAAGTAGCAAACAGCTTGTACACAAAAGCAATGTTAAAATGGACTTTTTCTCTGAGCATAAACAGATACACCATCTTATACCTTATATAATATCTTATATTAATAACATACTCCAGGGAACCCTAACATGCTAAGTCAGCTTTTTACCAGTTAAATATATTCTATTCTTACTTTGAGACGTTTCTGTTTCGCAATATATGCATCTTGCAAATCAGGGTTTTCTTCAGCAAGTTTCTTTAGCTCCGATTCAGTATTGCCTATTTGGCCTGATAAAAGAACAAAAAGTTCATTACAAATTATGTAATAAGTTCTCTAAAAGTTAACAAATTTTATCAAGAGTGCTGGCTAATACATCAATATAGTGCAGGGCTTTCCAAACAGTGTGCCACAACACATTAGTGTGTTGCCTGAAGTGTGTAGGTGTGTCACCTACAATCTTGGAAATGTATGTTATTATTTATAAATCATATATTTTTAAAAATATATGAAAGGTTTTTATGAGATATGTTGTGTCCCCATACATGTTGTTATTACAGTTTATGTGTGTGGCTATATCTCTTATAAAGGGTTAGATTAACTTCCAGTTTGCTAGTAAAACTGAAATTACTGTGCCATGAACCGATGCATTTCTAAAAAGTGTGTCACCAACACGAAAAGTTTGGAAAGCTCTAGTGCATCTTAAAATGCATAGGTAAGAAACTTTTTATTAAGGAGCCTACCAACAAGTGTGTAATCTGCCTTTTTCAATATCTTTTTCACGTACTTCAGATAAACCCCTCTGTCTCAGTGTTTTTAATTGAAAAGCAGTACTTAAAAAAAAAGTTTTGTCATTTCAGTGTTGAAAGGTAAGTAGCTATTATGATGAATAAACAAAAAATTAAATAAAATATAATTTAAATAAACATTTAAGCAAATTATTGATAATAAGGGCAGGTAAGACAAACAGGTCTTTTCTTCTGAAAACATACAGGTTCAAAAAGGAACTCTGTATCTGGTGAAACCATCAAGAATATATTCTCACTGGTCAATTCTGTATTTACACTGCGCTTCTGGACAATCCCTGAGAATCTCTTTAAAACCCTGGCCCCTGTAGGCATGGGCACTTTTTTTTTTCAGACAGATATTATAACACAGAAATTGTCCTCCCCCCAAGGGCAGCAATTACATTTTCTTTATAAGACAGTCTTCAAAGGGGAGAGTGCAAGAAGGAAAAACAAATTACAGTGCAATCTGATCTAGGAACTGTTGGAATAAACCACATGAATGGTATTGTCAAAAGCTGAGGCTATCCTAATTCTAAACAGAGCTTGGAAACATTACTTTCTTGAACTACGGCTCCCAGAACTCACCAGCCAGAAGGGCTAGTAGATCTGAGATACTGAGAGTTGTAATCCAGGAGAAAGAAAGGATGTAAACAAAATAATTTTCCAAGTTTTGATTCTAATTACAGATTAAAAAATAATATGGATGCCCCAAGGCACTGAATGTGTAACAGAACAAAATCTCAGCACTTTGAAACAGTGCACTTTGAAACTGTACAGAAGCCAGCATAAAAAACACTGTTAACATATTATTGGTACATACTACGAATCCGAGTTGTGGCATAAGCTGGGATCATAGAGTCCACTGCTAATTCAGGATGCAAAATGCAGCCATGTGTATAAGTATCCATAGGCAAGGAATCCAAGAGTTCCCTGTAGTGCTGAACCCTTGGGTAGTACATGCTTCCTTCTTCTGGCATTAGCCTTGGAATATTTTCTGAAATGCATAGTTGAGAATGAAAACAACATGAATGGAGGAGGGTGGAGTACTGACATTGATTTTTGCTTTAACATTGTGATAGCAGAAGCAACAACCTCTAACTTCATCATAAGGTGGCAGCTATAGGGGATGGACAGAAGAGCACATGCTTTGCATGCAGAAAGCTCTGTGTTCAGTCACTGCTACTTCTATGTTGAGAGATCAGATAACAAATAATGGGGAAATCCACTGTCAAGCCTTTTAGACTGTCACTACTAGGGTAAACAATACCGGGTTAGATAGACACATATACTGGTTGTAGCCTGCTATGAAAGAAATGTGAATAAGAAAATGGTAACCCATTTGGCCATACTATTTGTCCAGACCCATCCGATATGTTTCCCTGGCAGCTCATTTTTCTATACATATTCTGTACACCATGCATTATGTTTCATCCTAACAAATTTCTCAGGACATATATGACCATTTAAGCATAAAACTGACCTCCATGCAATAAGGCAGGGGTACTTTAGACCCTCATCTGTTTTTGCAACCTGCATTCCCCTACTCTCAATCAAACTTGCTGCTACCATCATCTTGCTAAATTTCAGCAGTGACGGCAATATTTTCCCTACACCATTTCCCTTTTAAAACAAGGAAGGTAGAAAACATATAGCTGATCTTCAGCTGAACTGTGTCTCCAGAGGCACATTTAAGCTGGAAATGCATTTCATCTTATAAACAAGATGTGTGCTCCCAGAGCGCCTTATTTTAAAGTAAAATCACAAGAGGTTTTCTTCTCTACATTACCAGTATTTGATAATGTGGCCCCCATGGTTTAAGGTGCCAGAAGTTCTCTACTTCCCACCACCACCACGCCAGTAAGGTGTAATTCACACACCATATTTGCATTAATAAAAATCACACAAGCACTCTTGTTACCATCTGCAAATGTCTCTTCAAGGTAGTCAATAATCTGAGTGGCATCACAAATAATGTTTTCTCTATGAATGAGCACAGGGACTTCTCCAGATGCATTTAATCGCATAAACCAGGGCTCATTGTGTTCACTCAATGGAAGGCTTACATCATGCTCTTCACATTTCAGCCCCTTTTCAGCAATCACTAAGCGAACCTGAAAAAAAATTATACATGTTCTCAATGAAAATATACCTGCTGTCTTGTGTTTTGTGTTGTTAGAGAAAGAGACAGAGAGACACAGAGAGAGACCCCACATTTGAAAGGCTCTGTTTGAGAATATTATACACTTTTGTTAAAGCTGACCAATTCATCTCATTTTTCTTGATTTTCCACCCTTTCAATTCACTGTGTTATTCTGTGCTTCTGGTTCACCCTTTTCTAGGATGAACCTACCTATGTATAAATTACTCTTTTGAACCTTTGGCAGTCTGCACTTGTGGGAGCAACTGAGATAGGACTCCATGATTTGCTCCTTGCAGAGCAGTCAAGATTTACTTACTTCAGCAGGGATTCCATTGGTCTTGGAAATGTTATATGACAGTGCCCTGGTACTACTCTGTTTTCACACTGCTATTCTCCTATGTACCAAGAAACAGCATGATGTAGTGGTTTGAGTGTTGGATTACGACTCTGGGATACCAGGGTTCAAAACTCTATTCAGCCATAAAAATTCAGTGTGTGACCTTAGGCAAGTCACACTCTCTCATCCTCAGAGGAAGGCAAGGGCAAACCCCCTTTGACAGGTTCACAGGGTTCCCATAAGTCAAAAATTCCATGACAGGTTCACAGGGTTCCCATAAGTCAAAAATGACTTGAAGGCACACACCAACAAGTCTTTTAGCTATTTAAATATGTTATTTAAATAACCATCTCTTACATAGTTTTCTCACTATTTTTAAGCTACTTGATTACAATGGACAAATGGTAACCCTTAATTACCATTAATGCTAGGAGAAGATATCAATTACCATTAATTATAGTGGTTGGTAAATAAATAAGGAAGAATCAAAAGAGAACACCAGCCCTTGTGATTTATCTGCTGAATTCATCTGCATCTGAAGAAGTTGGCTGCATTCTACAAAGGTTATTCCTAGCAAAACTTGTTAGACTTCAAAGCAGAGGTGAGAATCATACAGCCCTCCAGATATTGTTAGGCTGCAATGCATTCTGGCCAGCACAGTTTTGTTTTTTCTGCTACAGACTAAGACTAATGCACAAACCCCTCTGGAAACATCTGCAAATAGCGCAAGCATTCAGGCCAAATATCATCTTGAGGGAGAGACAATTCTCAGTGCGAAACCTGCTCTAAGCCCTGATCCAGATCATAAATGCATCCCTAAATTCAGGGCCCGCCAGTGTTTGAGAATTTGAGAAACACATAGCTTCCTCTTTTTCATGTCTAATACTGTCTTGACCCACATTCCTGGTAGATTCTGGCAGCGATATATTCACAACATGATGGCAAACATCCTGCAACAGTTACATACAACTACAGTGAAAATCTAAGTTTCCATGTTTTGACAACACGTGGGAGACTGCAACATGTTGTTGTGTGCCTTCAAGTCATTTATGACTTACGATGACCCTAAGGAGGACCTATCACAGGGTTTTCTTAGCAAGATTTGTTCAGAAGGTTTGCCTCTGCCTTCCTCTGAGACTGAAAGGGTACCACCTGCTCAGGATCATCCAGTGGGTTTCCATAAGCAGGGATTCAAACTCTGGTTGCCCAGAGCCCCAGTTCAACACTCAAGCAACTACACGATACTGACTCTCAATGCTCCTTACTTTAATTTGCATAAGAAGGAAGTACATCCAGTCAGAGCTGGTTTTCATGGTTGAGCGGTGATTTGAACCCTGGTCTCCAGAGCTGTATTCCACCACTCAAACTACTACACCATGCTGGCTCCTGAAACATATACATAAACACATAAAGGAAAAACTAGAAGATCCGTTTAATTTGCTATGTATCCATGATAACAGCCTTACCACACTGGTGCCCCACAGATGCATCAACTTAAAATTCCCATAGGCACTGTAATTTAGCATGCATGGAGCGTGGAAGTCTGTTCTGTATTTTCTGTAAATCAGAATCTCTGGCCCTCCATATATTTTTTTTACTACAACATCCACAATCTCTCACCACTGGCCATGCTGGCTGGAGGCTGATGGGAGTTATAGGTGAAATCAGGTGAAGAATTAAATATTCTCCACTCCTGATGTAAATAATTCCACACATGAAGAATCAGGCAGGAAATGTTTGTGCATTCTTCTAAACAGCTGATCATTTCAAAGTGAAAAATGTGCAATTAAAACTGTAAGGGCTGTAAGGCCTGTTTAGGAAACCTCATGGCCTGTGCATCATCCCATTCATTACTTGCCCTTCCTCTTCCCCTTCTTCCCCTACAGATCTAAACCCACTGCTGTATTTAAATCAAACACATTCTCATTCAACCACAGCATCTGCCCTTAAAAAGGGGTAAAGAGGTAAAAGGGAGCTGTCCAAATTCTGAAACCTGACATTCCAGGGAAACAATTGGATTGGCCACTCACCTTTTGAGAACTGAAGGACTGTGTCCAGTGATAGAGGATGAGTTTGGCATCTGACTTGGCATCCACCTCCCCTGGAGGCATTTTGCCCTTTATCTGGTCTTCCTTTTCTTCTGCCATTTCACCTTTTTCTCTCCGATCAGCTCACTGTTCTGAGACTGCCCATGTGATATTTTTTTTCTCGTCTTCCTTGCTATCACTGAGTCTGCTCCAGGGAGGGAGCATGCTCACTGTTGGCAGATGAAGCTGCTGTTCTGATGATGCCCTCAGTGTCCCATAGTGTCTGAGTTTAAATGAGATGAAGGACTTGCCAGAATTGTCCGAGGAGTGTAAATATAGTGTGGTTTACAACAGTCAGAGAAAAACTAATCAAGAAACACACAGAAAGAAAAACAAAGGCAGTTTCTACTATTTCAGGCAAGAATGTGAATCTCGGCAAAAGAAATCTGCTTGCCAGACAGCCCACAAAGAGCTGAATATGCCTTTCACATGCTTAAAGAAAAGATTTAGGATTCAGGCCAAAGTGGGTATCTACAAAGAAAAGCCCTTTTAAGACTATATTTCTCTCTTGCCAGGTTTGTTCTTCATTCCTCACCCTTCACAAAAATAATGTGATGACACACCTTCCATTGTGATTAATCTAGCCTGACTTTGCTCACTCAGTTTGCATACAGGATGATGAGGATGATGAGAAGGAGGAGGAGGAGTCATTATTTATTACCCACCTTTCCCCAACTAAAAATCATAATTAAAATACACTAAATAAATACACTAAAACATAAAATGATTAATACAAACATACAATGATTAAAATATATTATGATTAAAAGTACAATTAAACTACAGTTTAAAATGCATGTAAAAGTACAATTAAAAACAATTAAAAACACAATTAAAACTAGACTTGGTAGGCCTGCCAGAAAAGATAAATCTTTAGCAGTTTTTTAAATTCAGACAGCATATTTTGCTGTCAGATCTCTCCCAGCAAGCCATTCCACAGTCTAGGGGCGGCTGACAAGAAGATCTTCTGGGTGACCATTGCCAGTCTTGTTTTAGGCAGTTTAAGTGTATTGCCCCCAGTGGATCTCAGTATACAAGGTGGATTGTATAGGAGGAAGTGATCCTGTAGGTAACTTGGACTTAAACCATGTAGCACTTTAAAGGTAACAACCAACATTTTGTACTTTACCTGGAAACTAATTGGCAGCCAGTGGGGTGATTTTAATATTGGTGTAATATGTTCACTCCTCGATGTACCCCTAATCAGTATAACTTTCAACAAATGTGCATTTTACACAGCAGCATTTAAAGAACTTCAGGAAAAATATGTACTACTCCAAGGATTACAGAAATGAGAAACAGAAACAATCCAACATCCAAAACTTTCTATGTGTATTTTTTAGATGTATTCTGTTGTGGTTGACTGACATATCCAGGTTATTTTTTGGGAAAAAAACCCTTAAAATATTTAAAATTAAAATAAGACTATCTTTTAAAGAAGATTTAGTTTAAAGATAATGAACTGAGACATTAAAAATGAGTAGAGAATGCATTGGGAGATATGACATCTGAAAAAACTATAAAAGTTTAAAAGGGGATTTTCGTGATGCAAAATCTGTAAAACTAGTCTCCGGTCTCCAGATTGGCAAAATTCCACAGGGGAATAGAAGAAATGCAACACTATATTACTAACTGGTATTATTAATTAGTTATTTTATAACTTATTGTAAACTTATTTGTAACTTATTGTTAGAAAACAACATAAACCTTGTGGTACCAGCTCAAGAAGTTCCCATGAATCTCCTATCCTTTAAAGTGTCCCCCTAGTCCGTTTTTTTTTTTTAAACTGGTAGGCAAAAGATGTAACTTGAGTAGTGCTGAAGATATATTCCCTAAACAACCACAAGAGGTCTCCACGTTTCTAGAGATGACTGAGGGCTTTGAATCTTTGTTTCCACCAGTGAGGTTCTAAACAGAGGAGTGCTTCTTTTTCTAGAGGAAAGATTGTTTCCATTGTGAATCCAGAGTTAGCCTTTTTACAACTATTACTATTTGTGTTTGTTTTCAAAATTCTTAGTTCCCATGTGACATAAAATGTTGCTAACTACTACACTATGCATTAAATGTAATGTTGGTTGATTAAAAGATTAAGATACATTATATACAGCTAAGCCCTATGCGACAGCCATATATATGCTCAAATCCACCTGATGCTACCAAAGCCACTTGATCACGATGTCCAGCTGTGCAATTTGAGACATGCTTCCTGAAATGGTGAGAGGCCTGGAAGCCATGCCCTATGAGGATAGACTTAGAGAGTTGGGTATGTTTAGTCTGCAGAAGAGAAGGTTAAGAGGGGACATGATAGCCATGTTTAAATATTTGAAGGGATGCCATGTAGAGGAAGGAGAGGGCTTGTTTTCTGCTGCTCCAGAGACCAGGACAAGGAGCAATGGATTCAAGCTGCAGGAAAGGAGATTCCACCGGAACCTCAGGAAGAACTTCCTGACGGTCAGGCCTGTCCGGCAGTGGAATATGCTGCCTCGGAGTGTAGTGAAGTTTCCTTCTTTGGAGGTTTTTAAGCAGAGGCTAGATGGTCATCTGTCAGGAGTGCTTTGAGGGTGTTCCTGCATGGCAGGGAGTTGGACTGGATGGCCCCTGTGGTCTCTTCCAACTCTACATTTCTATGATATTTCTATGATACCAGGCTGGCACAGTTTACCAGATTTCTATGGCTAGGTCACTTCCCAGAATATAATTCCTTCAGCATACCCACAAGGCAAAACACCTTTAATGATCACCTATTTTTCCTCAGGGAGCTGAGACATTTGCGTGTGCATGTATGCTGCACAAGGGGAGAGATTAAGCTACAATTTGAAGCACGCTATCTTTTCAATGATTTTATTCTTTGTACATCTCCTAGGAGAACTTTTTAGGTGAATGACTTACAAAAAATAATAAATAAAATCTCAATGTCTCCTGCATAAATGAGGATGATGTGTACCCCATGGGGAATTTGTCCAGCTGTCTTCTGATTTTGGATAGGAATATCCATGAGAAAGAGATAGCCGCCATTATGAGGATACTTCCTTTACTCTATGTGTAGTGTGATGCTAAGATAAATGGAAGAATGATGCCAGTGAGAGCGTCTGGTACCATAACAAAAGCTTCCACTCCTCATTGCTTTGTCACCAGTGGAGGGGTACTGCTTTATGTCACACACTCTGGGGTGAAATAGATAGAATACAGTGATCAGTTCAGTTTAATATCAAGTATCATAAACTAGGATCACACTTCCTTGTGTGTTGCATCAGTTCTTTTAAAACGCACACACAGAGAGACTATTGAATTTGAATAATAAAAATAAAACATAATACAAAAAATTAACACAATGAAATTCAAAGTCAGGCACGCAAAGGTAATATGAAATCCATTTAGCCATTATCCAGTATTTATACTCTGCTAGTGATATTATCCAAATTCAAAATTAGGAGCTGTTCCTTCTTGGTTGCAGTCTAAATATACTTAATAGTAAGATCCATTGGCTCCCATAGGACTTACCCATGTGTTCATGCCTTTAAGACTGGGGCCAAGCAATCATTTGGGATTTTTCCAAATTCTCTTACTCACTTGCTTTGTAATCTGTGCAAGTCACATACGGTCTTGTTATGTCTGCAATGCGAGGGTGGGACGTCACATGGAACATCTTACCCTCAGATCTGTTGCCTTTGTGGATTGAAGCTCAGATCGGATTACTTCATGCAAAATATTGGATGGGGGATTTATCTGAATTAAAACATTGTGGTTTTTTTCAAGCATTACTGTAGAAGACTCGCAATAAAATTAATAATAGATATATACCAGAGCCTGGAAGAGGCTTTTTTTTTTTGTCTGTCTGTCTGTTTGGTTGGGTTTTTGTTTTGGTTTTTTTTTGTTGTTGTTGTTTTGACAACAGCTACCAGAATCACCCAGTCAGGAGATCCAAATTTTAGGGGATTCTGCACATTATAGTCCAAAAAAACTAATTTTTCCAAACTGATCTATAGTACTTTTCAGTATACAAAGTGCTTCAGTTTTCTTTTTCTCACTTTATCCTAAGACTTCATTTCTTCTTTAATAACCTGTTTGTTGTGACTGCAAAAGTGCTTCAGATTAAGTTTACAATTTTAACAATTTATTTTACAGAGGGGGCAGAGTAGCAAAAAACCAGAGTGCTCACATACATATTTATTGAAAGGCAAATCTCATCAGTTTCAGTGTGAAATAATTCTAGTAAGTGTCATCTTGTTGTGTGCCTTCATTTCTATTTATTTATATTATGATAACAGATCCATCTTTACAAATATTTACATGTGTATCATTTATGTATTTTTGTTGTTATGTGCCTTCAAGTCATTTCTACCTTATGGCGACCCTAAAGTGAACCTATCATGAGGTTTTCTGGAGCTGAGCACGTGTGATGCACGCAAAGTCACCCAGTGGATTTCCATAGCCAAACAGAGACCATTTCCACACTGGACTGTTATAGTGCTATTATTCCACTTTCGACATCCTGTGGAATCCTGGGGTTTGCAGTTTAGGGAGGGGCCAGCTGGCCCCTACCTAAACCACAAAGCCCAGGATTCCACAGGATGTTGAAAGTGGAATAATAGCACTATAACAGTCCATTACAGAAATGGCCAGAGAATTGAACTCTGGTCTCCAGGGTTGTAGTCCCAACACTCAAATCACCATACCACTCTTAGGCCTAAATCCAATTGTTAGTAACAATTAGACTAGACACATTTAAGCACTGGGAATCTGATAAATCAGTACTCCTGTAATTTCCACTATTTCAAGCATTTTACTCCAAATAATAATAATAATAATTATAATAATAATAATAATAATTGAATTTAGTATCTACGTGGGAAGTTAAGACAACTGAATGTGTCTGAATGTGAATACTCTTAAATGGAATCTACAGTTTAAGATAATAAGATTGTCACCTTAGACAAGGGGAAAATCATGTAAGAGAAATTAAATTGTAATTCATTTTATAGCAATTGGGCCAGATCTTTTGAACACGTATAAGAAATGTAACTAGCATCCTGCTGATTCTGAAACTGCTAATTTTATACACTTGCCTTCTCTACAAATCTTGTCACACTGCAGAAACTTCTTTTCTTGAAAATTCAGCATTTAGTATTTAAAAATCAGATAGTTGTTCTTTCATTCTGTGTCTTTATGGTTCCCCTTTATAGCTTGATCTTCAGTTAAAAGGAATTATGAATTATCAGCTCCAGTTGTCTCTTTTATCTCAGGTTTGATATTTGCATGCATCATACATACAAGCAAACCCATGTGCATGGATAACAATCAAATAATTTCTGCTATTTCCAACATTCAAGAATAAGTGGTTATACTTATAACCAAAATGGTAATACCCATGCACAAGAAAAATGTATTAGGGGCTCAAGGACACACAAGGAGCCCTGGTGGCGCAGTGGTTAAATGCCAGTACTGCAAGTCACAAGGTTGTGAGTTTGATCCTGCCCGGCTCCAAGGCTGACTCAACCTTCCATCCTTTCGCAGGTCAGTAAAATGAGTACCCAGCTTGTTGGGGGCATGTATAGAAATGTTTCGAAATACATGCTATTTGTAAGTTGTTCGCCGCCTTGATACATATGGAGAGGCAGGATACAAATAAATAATAATTAAAAAAAAACAACAGAAGAGCCAAAATTTCCAGTCACTATCCCACCTAGCTGGTTTGGAAGAAACAAAGCTACAACTGTGTTTCAGTGTGCTTAGTGAAGTCGCAAGTATAATGAATTTCTATTTTGGGGCCTAAGAGATTTTAAATTGTAATGACACATTGGTCTGTACACTGCAGACACTATGTACAGCCACACTAAGGTTCATGACTATTAAAGAGTCAAAGGGACACTATCATATGTGAATGCCAGGCAATCTCAAGGGATATGCAAATAGAAGATGACAAAGGCTGTTTTCTTCATTCTGTTCCTTGGATAGATAGCAATTTTTTAAATGTTTTATATCTGCATTTTTGCATGCATTAGGAGTAGAGGGAAGGAGGTTAAAATGCATGAGAGGTGAATGATAGGAAGGGAGAATGTGGCAGGAGCATTATATTATTTTTCAAATAGTTATGTCATCTTATGGTACTTCCAAAGTATAAAGCCTTAACTTATTGGTTAAATGAAGCAGATGTGTTCCTGGGCATTACTTCTTTAACAAAAAAAAAGTGGTATCAGGGCGAAAATAAAAGGGAAAGGATAGGAATAAGTTCCTAAACCACAAAAAAGTAGAGCAGTTCAACATCTTTCAGCAAATTTTTTATTCAAAACTAATAATATGTACATGTGAAAGGAAACAATCAGGTCATTAAACCAACAGATTTTGAACCTTCTGGAGACCACCTGAAGGCTTTTCCCAAAAAGCAGCCAGGGATAAATTTCATGAGCCTCCCCTTATCTTACAATTTTCACTGTGGTTGCAAAAACTTATAGGTCTGTGCTTTTTCAGCATCCGGGGAGGTGGGGGGAGACAGGTTTATTTGCTTCTCAGTTTGTCTCTGTTGTAATGATTACACATGCTGTGTAAGGGATTTTGGACACAGCTGCCATTTATCTTGCCTGTTGCAGGCACACACAGAAAGTTATAGTATGAGCAACTAGAATAGAATCTTGCTCTTTTCCCTCTCAAACTTTGTTTATTGCATTGATGCACTACTATAATCCAGCACTGAAAGCCTTTGTGTCTCCAGGTCTCTTGCAACATCCTCTCTATGCCAATGCCGATTTAAAAAAAACAATAAGAAACTTCAAACTGGAAAGACGATGAAGAGGAAATCAGGGAGGGTATAAAAAGACTTTGGCCTTTTCCACACTAGACTGTCACCATTTCCGCACTACAGTGTTAAAGTGCTGCTATTCCACTATCAACCTCCTATGGAATTCTGGGGTTTGTAGTTTAGGGAAGGGCACTTTGAATTCTCAGCCAGAGAGCTCTTTGGTCTCAGTAAACTGCAAATTCCAGAATTCCACAGGGTGTTGAAAGTGGAATAGCAGCAGTTTAACACTGTAGTGCGGAAAAGGGCACACTGCTATTCCACTTTCAACATCCTGTGGAATTCTGGAGTTTGTAGTTTCCTGAGGTCAAAGAACTCTCTGGCTGAGATTCTAAATGTCCCTCCCTAAACTAAAAGCCCCAGGATTCCATAGGATGTTGAAAATGGAATAATAGCACTATGACAGTCTAGGCACAGAAATGGCCTTTGTAAAAAGGAACTTCATTGTCAGAAGTTTTGTTAACAAATGTGTGCTTGTAGTATCCATAGAACTCTCCTCCAGAACAACATTTCAATCAATCGGTCAATCAATCAATCAATCTCCAGCCCACTTTCCCCCAAAAACTAGGAATCATATTTGATTCATGCCATAGTACTGTCATCAACGCAATCAGCACAATGAGAGCTTTTCCTGCCAGCTCTCTTCACTTGCCAGGTTTCACATCTATTTTTATAATTGTTATTCTTTTTACTTATACCCCTCCTCCCCGCATCCTCAGGTATCACCTATGCCAAATATTTCCCATTTCTAAGTGTGGGACATGAAAGCTGAACAGCACAGAAAGCTGACATTAAAAAAAAAAAAAGATCAGTTTATTTGAAACATGATGCTGGAGGAGATATCTGTAGATACCATGAACTGCCAGAAAGGAATGATGAATCCATGTGCTTTTTATTGTGCTTAAATGGTTGTATTCTGTTCTGTTGTTTGTTCTTGTTATGGTGCATTTCTGTATTAACAAGAGTAGTCACATTCTTGCTTTGACACTACGGCTTACAAATTTTACAAGTACACTGGTAAGCTCTTGCACTCCTGAAATGTGAGAGACCATACCAAACAAATAAAAATGATTGACTCTATACACTTTAATCATATTTTTCAACTTGATTTGTGTAGTTTTCCTGTTTCACCGTTACATAGACCATATTGAATTAGACTCCTACCAAATTTAGGAATAAAGAGACAGGCTCTACTTGCCACAGATTCTGAGAATTGTATTATGTGAAGAAACATATTCTCATTTTGACAAAATGGACTGAAATTCTGCCCAGTAACTAAAGAAATGTGTTGTTATATTTAGTGACTCCACATTTTGAAAGCTTTCACAAGCAGGGCACAATTCTAGTTAAACACCTTGATGTTCTCCTTTATTCAGCATTTCTACTTCATAAGCGTTTCTCAGCAAACTGGCAAAGATACCCAGAAATACTTGTGCCTTCAGATTTAATAATAATATTTTTAAATTAGTGGAGAGATGGCTGGAATATTGAGAAGGAGGAAAAGAGAGAAATCTCCTATTTTGTGTTAGCACTCTGATAGCTCTGTCACAGACAATGTTGTTTGACACAGAAGGAAATATCAGAGAAAGAAACATCCCATTTCCAATCTCCTATCTGCATTATGCAAGAAGTTGCATGCTTTAGTTGGTGCCACAAATGACAGCAAGCTCTCATGCAGAACACATTCCCTGTCTTGAAACACTGAGTCAGCTGCTCCTTTAATATACAGCCCAAGGAGCCTACACCCATAGCGTGGGGAACATATGCCTTCTTCCCATTTTGCTTGACGTCAGCTTCATCAGGACAGGAATTAAGTCTCTCCTAACCACAGCTACATTTGCAAATGCTTTATCAAAGCCTTTACATATCTGGCAGCCAATAGCCCCACTGGGTTACCGGGAATGTGATCTGGGTCTCCAAGTGGAGGAGCAGCATGACCATATTTATGGTTGTTGCTATTCTGGGGACAGCATGCTGCCTTCTCTCTCTCCTTGGCACCAGAAGCATATTGCCTGTCCCTTCATCTTTCAACACTCACTTCTAGCAAGAGAGGATGAAGTGAAACATACAGTTTACTTGGAGGAAAATTGCTTGCATGTATTAGTCTTCTGCTTGTTTTTTAACTAGTAGTTTACTGAGATAACATCCCACCCCTCATTTTTGGACTGTACCAAACAACATGGTTTAATGACAGCTGAATTATAGTTCTTATATTTAGGCATTACAAGACTACAGCTCTCACAGCCTGTTCTTTGCTTATAAAATACACCTAATCTCAAGTGTTGGGTCATACAGGTTCAAGGCTGTGTTGGGTTATCATCACCTACCATACCTTGGCTTACAGTCATATTTAACAGACTGTATAAGGCAAGAATCAACATGCTAGTTAAATTCACCCTGCTGCTGCAAAATTGCAAAAGCCCTACATGGAGTATTTTATTTTCTGTCTGTAGGAATTGTTATTGGAATATTTTGCAGCATGAGCAGACACTGAGAAATGTTACGGGCTATAAATTGTCATATTCTCCATATGGGAAGCTGTATGTTAATTTCAATGTATTGAGTTATTTGAATTGTGGGTTTGTATAATATATGTTCCTTGCTCTCATTCTCAGCATATAGGAAGGCCTAGGTGAGGTGAGGGCAAATTGTGGCTCTCCAGAAGTTGTTGGATTTCAATTCAGCCCGAGACAGCACAGCCATGAGGAAGTTGTTGTCTGCAACAACATCTGGGGAGCCACAAATTATGCATTCCTGCTCTGCATTACCAATATTTTCCCCACAGACATACTTAGACCCAAATACTCTGATTTATTATCAAGTTTTCCATCAGATACTGAAAAACTTTTTGATTTCTTACCCATGGTGCAGCAAGAGCAGAGAGTGGATATAGGCAGAGGTGAGAGGCAAGCTCCATCATGAATCTATTTGCTCCTGGAGAAAGAAGAAGGTGGCAATTCCTTTCCACTGAAATTAAATCAGCCGGATTGCATAGCAATCTGAAAGTCTGTAACATGTTGCATAATGCCAGTTGTGGAGCAAGTCAGCAGCAACACTTATTCTGAAAACCTAAGCAAGCAGTAGGGCTTACCTCTGTATGGTATGCTTAGGATGGGACCTCTGTGGCACTTATTATGAACTCAATTTTGACAGAGTTTGGAAAAGTTACTTTTTCTCTACAACTCCCAGAATCTTCCAACCAGCATGGTCACTGGTTATAACTGGGAGATTCTGGGAGCTAAAGTCCAAAAAAGCAAGTTTTCAAAGTCCTGTATTTTGGGGTCCCATTCTGCTAGTCAAATCCAGTTTACACAGTAAACATAAAAATAAGCCTTTCTCAGATCCCCAGTTCCGCAACAATCTTGGTTTTCTGTTATTTTTTTCCACAAATTGTCAGCATACTTTGAAATGTATAAAGAGGCATTAAGAAATTGATTCAGAACCGAGGTGATTAGGAAGAACCCCTATGTTCTGGTTTTGAGTGTTGAACTTAAGACATCTAGCTACAGATTCCCAGTTAGTCATTAAGTGTGGTAGGTCAACCATGGAGGAAGTGTCTATCTTTCAGCCCAACCTACCTCACTAGATTGTTGAAAGGAGAAAATGGGGGAGGAGAACACATTTCCTGGGACATCTCAGAGGAAGGATGTGACACAAAATACATGCACGTGTGTGTGTGTGTGCACGCACACACACACACACACACACAGGATGAACTTGGAGAAACTGACTAATAAACAACAATAAATGGGAGATGTAGGCCAGTTGACGGTAAAATGAGAGAGAGAGAGAGATGAAACAGGAAAAGAGCTGTGATCCATTCTTTTCTTTTCATCCTTAATGAGTTAGGGATAAGGTAGAACTGGGGCAAAGTGGACCTTGCAGGTCATCTATGTTAATTATGAAGAGAAGGGGTTTTTTTCAATTATTTTTAATAAAAGAAAAAGAAAACCAATTTCAAAAAAATAAGGAAAACAACGATTACAAATTTCATATGCATGTTTCAAGGCTTAACATAAACATTATGAATTAAATAACTACTTTTAATACCAAAATAAAGAGAAAAATAGTTCCCCTTTACCCCTTCCCCTAGCCAACTTCCTTATCTAAGGGTTATGGGTGTTTATCTATTTCTACTTAAGCTTCAGTCTTTTTTTCCCTGATACAAATACAGTCATTATTTATCTACTGCTATTTTTCCTTGGATATCCCAATATGTTTCAATAATCTAATGTGTTTCTCATTATATAAAAACTGAACTGTATTAAAGAAGAGAACATAAAGATTAAATCCTCTTTACTCATTTTTTCATAAATTGGAGTAATTCTTAATTCTTCCAAAATTTAAATATCAATTCAACACTCCTGTTGTAGCTAATTCCCCCCAACACTTTTGCTATAGTGGGGTAACCATATGAAGATAAGAATTTTGAGTTTCTTTCTGCTTCCATAGGAAGAATATTTTAGAGCTAAAATTGTATAGCACTTTGTTTTCAACACACACACACACACACTCAGCACATACACCCTATTTCTAAACTAGAGAACAGATTTTTCTGGCTATTTAAAGGGATAAACACTGAAGCAGATTGACTGCTACCACATTTCTGGGAAGGTTGAGGCAGGAGGAAGCATTCATTCCTAATGCTCAACTGAGGCAAGATTTCATACCCCTGATGAAGTGAGCCATTAAAGCTTATGCCACAATAAAATGTGTTTGTCTCTAAAGTCATCCACTTGTTGTTGAATTGCAGTTCCTACCACTCTTCACCACTGGCTATTCCAGCTAAGATTGATGGAAGTGGCCATACAACATCTAGGTAGACTGATGGTTTAGGTGATCCAACACTCTTTGCTGGAACCCACTGCCATGGACCTGGGTGCACAGATGATTTTCCCAATTTGTGACTCATTACCCAATTTGTGACAAGGGCCTGCCCCTCCAAAATTACTGACTGACTGCCAACAGAGATGAATTCTATAAGAAAAATGTGGGCAAGAGAATTAAGGACATTTTGGGTTTATTTATTCAGAGCAGGGAAAGCACAGAACAAAACGTTCAGAAAAAAATGAAGGAGTAGCTGAGCAACAATTGCAGTCCTGTATAGGAAGATTTTTTTTTCCCTTTTAAAATAATACAACCAAATATCCAGATATAAAAAGAGTTTATTTTGTAAAAGGAACAAACAATAAAAGCATGGGAAAGCAGTAATAATTCCAAATCATTCCAAATGTTATACACAGAAATGTCAAATAAAGTCAGACTAACTCCATTTGCTAGACATTATTTAAATAACTTATTGGATTTCAGAGGACATACAAAGTGTCTTACAGAAAGGATAGTCTGCAAAGAAAAGGGAAAAAACACAACTCTGGCTTTCTTATTAGATTTTGTAAAGAAGATCCAGACTGAGACAGAAGTACATAAACAGGAAAAGGTTTATTTTTTCCAGTGAAGCAATATCCTCCATTTTTAACATCAGCATTCTAACAAAAAAAAAAATATGTAAAATTACTTAACAGTTGAAGCACTACTTACCAGGTGGATTTCCTTTATTTATAAAGAGAAATGCAGCCATAGAAACAAGAGAAAATTTATTTAGAGTTGCGTAAAACAATAACCATGTAATTTTAAACAGTATATAAAATTAGAGATAGAAGATAAGCCTCTAGAAGAATACATGATGAAGCAGGCCCATAATGTTCATATGGATGTATAGGAACAAATGTGGTCCAAAGATATAAAATTTAACTTCTACAAATATTTAAAAGAAAGCCTGTTTAAGATGGTGCATAAATGCCATCTAACCCCAAATAAACTGTCCAAAGTGTCCCAGAATGCTTTAAACTAATGTTGGGGATGTCAAGATAAACATAGAATTATAGAATCATAGAGCTGGAAGAGACCACAGAGGCCATCCAGTCCAACCCCCTGCTATGGAGGAACACACATCAAAGCATTCCCGATAGATGGCCACCCAGCCTCTGCTTTAAAACCTCTGAAGAAGGAGACTCCGCCACACTCCATTGAGGCAGCATATTCCACTGCCAGACAGCTCTGACCGTCAGAAAGTTCTTCCTGAGGTTCAGGTGGAATCTTCTTTCCTGCAACTTGAATCTGTTGCTTCTTATCCTAGTCTCTGGAGCAGCAGAAAACAAGCTCACTCCCTCCTCAACATGACATCCCTTCAAATATTTAAACATGGCTATCATGTCCCCTCTTAACCTTCTCTTTTGCAGACTAAACATACCCAGCTCCCTAAGCCGCTCCTCATAGACCATGGCTTCCAGACCCTTCACCATTTTTGTTGCTCTCCTTTGGAAACATGCCAGCATATTGATATCCTTCTTGAATTGAGGTGCCCAGAACTGGAAACAGTATTCCAAATGAGCTCTAACCAATGCAGAATAGAGTGGTACCATTACTTACCTCAATCTAGACACCATACTCCTACTGATGCAACCAAGAATCACATTGGCTTTCTCGACTGCGGCATCACACTGCTGACCCATGTTCAGCTTGTGACCTACCAAGACTCCTAGATCCCTTTCACATGTACTATTATCCAACCACATGTCCCCCATCCTATATTTGTGCATTCCATTTTTTCTGCTGAAGTGTAGAACCTCACATTTCTCTCTGTTGAAATTCATATTCATATTCATATTCAAGATAAGATGACCTCCTTTTTTTCCAGTCTGTGATAGACTTGTAAGAAGGCAAAAAATTACCAGTCAAAGATTTATGTGTTAATCCCAAAAATTTAAAGGTAGATTTTGTAATGCTACCAGAAATGTTTTTGTTGGGCATTATGGATAAAAAACAGAAGAATAAATATGAACTACATCTTCAATATATGACAATAGCAGCAAGAATACTGTTTGTTCAAATTTAGAAATGGACTGAAGCACTGATGATGGAAGAATGGATTGTTAAGTCTGCTGAGTTAGCCCAAATGGCCAAATTAACATCATTCTAAAAGATAATCCAATTGAAGTCTTTTTGAAAGATAGGAAACCATTTATGGACTTTTTGAGCAATAAGAAATCTAATGATGTAATAATCTATAGTTATAATTTTTGGTAATTTTAGTAAGACTACTCAGTTGTATCTGTAATGGTAGAATTATCTATCTTTCCTTTTTACTTTTTACTTTTCTTTCCATTACAGTGAGGACTGGAGGGGTCAGAGCTCTATTGCATGTTAGTTCTACATCTTTTCCTCCTTTTTTCTCTTTTTTCCTCTTCTTTCTCTTTATTTTTTGAATGCATACTATCTTGTAAATTAGATTGTTCATATCAAAAACTAATAAAATAAAAATTTTAATAAGAGTTTATGTTTTGGCTCTATGTTCCAAGACCAAGCAGCATATCTATCCTAGTGGTAATTCTACATGATCTAGAGAACACTATTGGATTACATCCAAATGTTGGTAGGTTTTTTTTTTATTTTATTTTGTTGCTAGTGATGGGGGCAAATTTCATTTGATTTGTGATGTTCTTTTATTATGCAACAGAAAGAACCTGAGACGAAACAATTAAAAAGGTAGGAGAAAGTGAACCTGATAAGACTTACTTAAAAAGTCTTTAAAACCCACTTCTGAACAAATCTTGCAGAGACTCCACAATAGTTTCACCTTAGGGTTACCATGAGACAGAAATGACTTTAAAGCACACAACAAAATATTCTTAACAGCTACATGACAGGAAAGTCTAAAATGGTCTTCTCCATGATTTTTGATAAGAATGTCACATAACTGCTTCACACATTTGATTGAAAGACCTTGTGTTCTTTTTTAACAAAATGAAAGTGTGGGCAAGCAGAACTGACAGATTTCTCCATTTCTGCGTCTTGCACACATTCATACTTTATATGGTGTCTGGGGTTTATTCTGTACATTGCATCAGAGTCTACATTTCAGCCAGAATGTCTCTAATTAAATAAAACCAAATTTGCACAATTACATCCTTGCAACTATAAATACACCACTGTCTCTTGTAAGTCTACTTTATCCTTTAATGAAAGTCAAAGTGTCTGAATCTATACACCATTAAAGAAAGGTTATTTTTTCTAGACAAGTAGATGACCACTCATTTGATATAGCAGAGCTATTTTTATATTAAATACAGCCTGGCTATTCTAGCCTGTTCTATCACTTCCTAATTAGAGTCTGAGCCTATGGTAAGCAGAATGTGTACAGTGTGTTTTGTTGATCAAACTTTGGTACTAGATCAGGAAAACCTGCTATGGAACTGAGCACCTATTATATTGCTCTGGAGTGCCTGTTTTCTGCACTAGAAATGCAGCTGTAAGTGGAGACTGTCTAGAATACAAACTGTTTCAAAATCACACCATAGCATATAGCATCCTAAGACATGATCATCTGTCTGTTTGACAACATGAACTTCAAAGGGAAAATACAAGAATTTACTCAGAGTCTAATATTCATGATTGACTTTACTTGTAGTGCTGTAAGATATGAACACCATGAAAGACTCTGTCCTGCAGTTTTGTCCAACTTGTTCCAGGAACCTTCTAAAATCCTGACTCTTGTAACAAATACAGCATGTATAGACAGTCCAATGTTACAATAAAGAGAAAATAATATTTACAACTGAAGCTTCAGTGCTACACACAGGCAGGATTATACTTTCAACAGAAAATAAGATTTTGTAACTGAGGTATTCTACTGAATGCACTGGGATGTAACCTACATAAATAAGTTCAGTTTTCAACAGAGCTGCCTCTTTAAAAGACGTTTATAATATATCCATTCTAAAGTATCTGTGGTGGCTTTATCTTGGATGTAGTCCAGCAAGAAATGAGCTATTATTGCCCACAAAACTAATGTAGAATCATATGCTACCATAAATTGCAAATTCAAGTGAAGATGTTGAACATTGGCTCTAATTATTTTTGCCTAACTAACATCCTCACATAACTTTGTTCCTGTTTAAATGCTCTCTTCTCAGAAAACCATATAATGGTTATCCATCACTCTATATAAACTCTTTTGCATATTGTTAAGGGACTATGACAAGGAAGGAGGATCCCTAGTGTGCAGCCCTAACTGGACCCAGCCTGAAAATGGTTTGGGGACATCCTTCCCTCCAAAGACCCACCCCCAGGCATCCCACTACTCTGCTCATCTCTGATCAAGAAATGTATCCATGTCCCCTGATGTCATCTGACCTGCATGGGATGTCAGAAGGGTGAAGATCCAACTTGGAACTCCAAACCAGCTCCCCACCCCAAGAGTGCTGGATAGTCAAACATTTATTTTGCCTGCCATAGTAAACACATAAACACAAAAGGGGAGGACAGTGTGCATATTGGTAACAAAATATGCATGCAAACAAAACCAACAATGAAAGTAATTAAAATGACTGTTAATGCAGAAGTAGAATAGTTGTGGATGTGTCCAAAAGGAAATTATATACTTCTCATTTTGTGAGCTTTTTTTTAGTAGACACCAGTGTGACTCTGTTTTGATTTCAAGATATGTCATCCTAATAGTCAATAAATGTTTAGACAGAACACCTTAAAGGTTTGACAGCTGTAAACAATTTATTCATTTTGATATTAAAACCCTTCTAACCTGGGTATGAGACCTCCAGGATATTTAACAGTCACAGAAAGATCAACCACAATAAAACAATATAAAGCAAAAACACAATAAGTAATAAATAACACAACATAACAACAAAGACAGTGCAGCAGCATCAAAACTTCACCTAATGGAAACGACACCTACAAATAGCAGCTGAAATAAAAGCCTATTGAAAGAATAGCATGCAACCTTGCTATAATGGAAAGGATGGAGTAAATCTACTGGACTGGTGGGGATAAAGTGTCCCAATGACCCAACTCTTCCCACTTTTCTTGAGAGAAGGCTGGACAGTGGAAAATCCGTGTTGGACTGAAACTCCAATCAGCTCTAACCAGCCAATCGTGAGGAATGCTGGGAGCTGCAATCAAACAATGTTTGACTCTCAGTTTCCCACTTAAGATAAGAGCATGACCTTCCCTGACAATCTCAGTACATGGTTCAGATGATATACAAAGAGTGCAGTCATTAGGTATCTTGGTCCCTAATTTAGAAGAAGGCTTGAAATTGTATGGCCTTCCAGATGTTGTTGGACTTACAAGCAGGCCTCATTAAGTATAACCAATGCTGAGGGCTGCAGCCCAATGTGAGTTGTATGACAGCTTCTTCTACTTTAGGAGATGATGGCTGCACTTTGTCTGAACTGGGCCAAGAAAAGAATTTGGACAATCCACACATTCTAAACAAAATTCACAAGCAGGTTGTAGGCCCTTCCAGCCCTCCCACCCTCCCCACTATTGATGTCACCTGCCAGCCATGCATAGAAGGGACCTTAAAGTGCATACTGATGCACATGCATAGAACATTTCTGTCCAGATCAGGTTCTGATTGGTGGAGACAGTGGTGCCACTAAAAATAACTAACAACTAGTTCTGTCTATGGTGGAGGCCTCCACCACTCCAAGGGCCAGGCCCTCACCCCATTCTCACTATGGGATTGCACTGCCTTGCTCTATTGTACTCTTGTTCCTCAGGTTCTCCCACACTTGGCTCCTCAGCCCCTCAATGGACCTCATCTGGCCATGCCACCAAACAACAAGAAGAGAAGGTAGGATACTGCAGATGGACCCAGGGAGGGAGATAGCCAATGAAAACTCAGCTCACCTCCATTTAGAGAAGCACTCAGTCCCCCACCCCACCCAACATTCCTCTGCTTCTCAACTTCCTCATCTAGGCATGGGAAATAAAACACTCACATCAGTGTACTTGCCCAGGGGCCAAGTGTCAAGAGGTAGCCATTTTACATCTAGTCTAGGCAAAGTGGTGCCAACTGGCTGAATGACACCACCAGATGTAAAAGATTCATTTTTCTGGTGGAGGAGATCTATGTGTGAGCCTGATCCCCCCCTCCCCAAATATGCTGGTGCATGTGGCAGGAGGTGTGGCTGCTAGGCACAACCGTGCTGGCTGAGGATTCTGGGAACTGTTGTCCAAATAACCAACTTTTTTCAGCTCTCACTATTAGGGGGAATGATGAAACTTCCTCAACAGCAAACAGTAAACTATGTAACGGGCTATTGTATTGTATATTTCTAGGGAGAGGTAAAATTTTCTTTCTCAGGTGCCAAATTAACTTTCCCAGTCTTTAGGATTATTGACTGTGGCTTAGGGAAAGGGGTATTATTTGACATGCTGATTCAGGCCACAAAAATGTCTTAGGCCAAACTTTTTCCCATCTACGTTCTAACTAGGGCATGTCCATACAAAACATTTCACCATAATTCAGTCCAGTCTGGATGCAGCAAATATAATATATGGTTGTAGCAGGATCATAGTTGCCTCTGCACTCATTAAATTCTGTTATCCTTAACAAGCACCTTTTGTTTAGACAGGCCAGCCATGTTATCTCTGTATTGCAGGAGTTGGTGAGGCTGAGCAAGTAGTTCCTAATTAAGGGGATATTTGTCCTAAGAACATCCCCACAGCTAAAACTCCTGGCTAGTCATAAAATCAGTTCTTACTATTATTCTGCGGCATACACCTTAATTCAACTGGGACTAAATGGTTCTCCCATTTGCAGGGATATTGTTTAATTCTGGACAACATTATTCCCTCTTGGGGGCGGAGGACTGACATTCGACTGTCATTCCACTTATAGGACTGTCATGTAGCTGCCATCCTACTCTGTGAACATTTAAGCCTTCTGGTTCCCATGACAACCTCCATGTGATTTCATTGTTTCACCAAGGCCCCCTTCATGTAGTTTTCAATTTCTATTTTTTTTCCTTCTGCTGTCACACTTACCCCTCTCCTCTTTTGGCAACCTACCTCTCTTCTGTTTTCCAGTACCCATCCCTCATGCTGACCCATCTTCCATCTTCTGCAGCTGTATCAGCCCTGACTTTTATAAAAATCCTTACAACTACCCAGGAAGTAAGTACCATTGCACTGAATAGTCATGTTGCTTATTTTGCATTGGCCATAAACCATAACCAACAGAAGTTAGGCCCAATACACAGGATAGGCCCAGTACGCAGGGTAGATGGTAAATGTCTTCACATTTCATCACCTTTTTTAAAAAAAACCATTGTTTTTCAGCAGACATTCCAACATTCACTTTTTTGCCATTTGTTTTAGTACATTCTTTTGCTTGCTAAAAGGAGATTTTTGATTTGATACCGCACTCACAATTTATAAATATTCATTATGCATTATATTTATATTTAAATCCTGTCTTTCCTCCTAGGAGATCAAGGCAGCATATGTAGTTGTCCTCCTTTCCTAGCCTGCTCTCCATTTTAGATTCACAACAACCCTGTAAAGTGGGTTAAACAAAGAGATAGCAACCAGTCCAATTTCACTTTAATAGCTGTCATAATTGAATAAGGATTCAAACCCAGGCCTCCCTGATCTATGTTAGAGACACAGGGTCTCAGTAAAACGGTCAGGTATTTAAAGAGCAAGTTGATACACTTATACAAAATATAAAATTCAACAAAGGTAAGCATTCTCATCACTGTCTCTCCATGTTGGAAGAAGCCACATGTGATGAATTTCTGACCAGATGAAGGATTCTGAAGTAAAAACAAAGAAGAAGAAAAAAATTAATTGCTTTTACTTAACAGTTTTGGACTACTATGCACAAAAAGCAAAATGAAACAGTAACGAGATAGAAAAGGCATAAAGTGGTCCTGTGGATTGTATTACAGCGTCACTTCAGAATGTACCAGGCTCGTTGCTGAATGCTCCCCAAATTTTAAAAAAAGAGATAAATGTACGACTAAATTGAAATAAAAACCGAGAAACAAATAATAATGCCCCACAAGAAGAAAGTTAATTCAGTAGGAAGCATGCTTCTAGCCACGCCATGTCCTGGGATGCTCGCTTTCTACTTGCAGGAGCACAGTTTCCTCCCTTTGACCATGGCCACTTCCGCACTAGGCTGTTATAGCGCGATGATTCCACTTTCAACCTCCTCTGGCATCCTGGGGTTTGCAGTTTCGGGAGGGGCCATCCGGCCCCTCCCGAAACTGCAAACCCCAGGATGCCAGAGGAGGTTGAAAGTGGAATCATCGCGCTATAACAGCCTAGTGCGGAAGTGGCCCACTTTTGTTTTAAAGGTGGCAACATCAAAAAAAAAAAAATACATCATTATCCTGCACGGGGAAGTGATACATCCCTGGAAACACTTGTATTAGAAATTAAAAAGCCTTTCAAGCGGGAAAATCTCTAAGCACAGAGAGGGTTGACCCCTACCCTCTGAAACTTTGAAAGCTTCTGAGCTTACACGCGCCTAGGAAGCGTGTGGAAGGAAGGGCGCGCCGCACATCCTCACAAGCACCATCTTCTTATCCTCACGGCGCCCTACCTGAGTCCCGGAGGACCTTGCAAGGAAACAAGTTTGAGGCGGAAGCCGCGCGTCTCCGGCGCCGAATGCTGCTCAGCTGGAAAGTCCCCTCCCCGGGAGGAGAGCCCCCGCCGCCCTCCCCTCAAGCCACCTGCTGCCACTCGCCCGGCGGCCACCTCGGGCTCCCGTGAGCCGAGGCCGAGCGACGCTCCCCGCCCACCGCGCGCGCGCCTTTTCCTCTCAGACTTCCCGGAAGAGCGGGCCTTTTTTTCCGAGGCAGAGGCGCCGCCGCCCCCCTGAGGCACCCCGTGCCCCCCTCGCGCGCGCCCACACGCGGGCTGTTCCGCCTCGTCGCCGCCTTTGCCCGCGGTGGGAGCCGGACGGTGGCCCGGCTTGGGTGGGGAAGGAGGGGACGGCGGAGGGGAGGGGCGGGGCGGAGGGCGGGCGGGCGCCCGCGCTGAGCTGAGGAGCGCTGCCTGGGACGGAACCTTGGCATTCGCCGCGGGAGCCGGAGCCGAGGACGCAGCGCGACGCCCAGGGCGCCACAACGGGCGGCGGCGGCGGGCGGAGAGGTGCGGCGGCGGCGGCGGCGGCGGCAGCAGCGAAGCGCGACCCGGGCTCGTCCCGCTCCCCCTGAATGACGGGCGGCAGGTTCGACTTCGACGATGGCGGCACCTACTGCGGCGGCTGGGAAGAGGGCAAAGCCCACGGGCACGGCATTTGCACCGGGCCCAAGGGGCAGGGCGAGTACGCGGGCTCGTGGGCGCACGGCTTCGAGGTGGTGGGCACCTACACCTGGCCCAGCGGCAACACCTACCACGGCTACTGGGCGCAGGGCAAGCGGCACGGGCTGGGCGTGGAGACGAAGGGCAAGTGGACGTACCGCGGCGAGTGGTCGCACGGCTTCAAGGGCCGCTACGGCGTCCGCCAGAGCCTCACCACCCCCGCCCGCTACGAGGGCACCTGGAGCAACGGGCTGCAGGACGGCTACGGCGTCGAGACCTACGGGGACGGAGGTGAGCGGGGGGGGGCGGCGGCGCGCGGGGCGGCCGCTCGGGGGCGCCCAAGGGGTGGGCAAGCCCCTTTCACACGTGTGTGTGTGTGCGTGCGCGCGCGGGCGGGGGTGCGAAGCCGGGCCAGGTAGGCAGGCAGGCAGGTAGGTTGGGCTAAAGCGATGTCTTCTTCGAAATGTGCGGGCGCGGTGAGGTGGTTTCCTGGGGGAATCGAAATATTTCCACAGTCCACCTTGGAGAGGAGAGGCGGTTCGTCCAGTTGATAGGCAACACATTTCAGCAGCTCTCCGAGCCAGCGACGAAGACCATTTCCGCACTAGGCTGTTATAGCGCGATGATTCCACTTTCAACCTCCTCTGGAATCCTGGGGTTTGCAGTTTCGGGAGGGGCCGGACGGCCCCTCCCGAAACTGCAAACCCCAGGATTCCAGAGGAGGTTGAAAGTGGAATCATCGCGCTATAACAGCCTAGTGCGGAAATGGCCGAAGTTTCGCCTCCCTCACCCATCAGAACTGATCAAAGACTCCGCCAACTCCACAAATAGCCCCGACCCTCACTCCTCCCCGGCCCCCGCTCTCCGCCGCCCTTAAATAGCCGCGGGCCTGGTTGCAAGCTCTGTACTTGAGGCAAAAGCATTGGCGCGGCTGCTGATCTTCCTGCCTTCCGGGGTTGAAACAGACCCCGGCAGGAAGGCACCGTTTTTACGGCTTATCTTTGACGATGCCGCAGACACGGAAGTTCACACCTTCACACTACATGGAGTTCACTCCAAGGGCCGCAAAGTTGAAGTTGAACCTCACCTTACCTCTCCCATTGGCAAATAAGGAGTTGGGAAAGTCCATCATTTTAACCATTCTAACGGCCGGACGCTGCAGTGAAAGGGTTCTGAATCTCTCTTGCCTAAGAAAACCGTATGAAATGCATGGAATCGCCATAACTCAACAGGCATCTTGGAGCACATACATTACATTAATCTGTATTAAGTCATCTGTTAGCCCCTCTTGTTATTTTCTGGGTACATTACAGTAGTTACCGTGATGCTAGAACTGAGCATAGCTGTCAGATTTAAATTTAGAAGGTAGCTTAGGGTGTCTTGAGGAAACCTTTTTTCACCTCAGCGTGTCTGTATTATAGCACTGTTTCAGTTGCTCTTTGAAAGCGGTTTTTAGCATACACCAGGAAAGTGAAATCCTAAAATGAGCTGTAAAGGCCAGGTAGTTCCTGATTATCACTGTTCTTCATGAATTGAAACATAAAATTCAAGAGTATCTTCCTGTTTGGAGTAAGAAGGTGATTTCCAGAACATATCTTGATTTTTTTTCTCCCTAGTGGCAAATAAATGGAAGAATGTTGTATTAACTCACATGGACACTCCATTCATCAGCTGGTTACTTGGGAGGTCTTGTTATTACAGCTTCAATTGAAATTAGTGTAATGTTCATCCAGGCCATTTCCACACTAGACTGTTATATAGTGCTATTATTCCACTTTCAACATCCTATGGAATCCTAGGGTTTGCAGTTTAGGGAGGGGCCTCAGGCGAAGTAGAATAATAGCACAATAACAGTATAGTGCAGAAATGGTCCCAGATAACTAAAGTTTCACAAAGATCTTATATAGCACCACATTTACCTATTTATTTATTTTTATACCCCAGTATAAAGCATTTTGCAAACACACAGTATTTCGGTTAAAAAATGAGAGGTTAAGTAGCCATAAAAGCAATACATCCATAGGAGAATATTAAAAGGGTTATAAAACATGCTGAAAGCCCTGACATTGAAAGAATAGTTTGTTTGGTGCTATACCGGTTTCCCATAGATAGTATGCCACAACCCAGACTGGCCCCAAGTAGTGAGGAAGTCCAGACAGAGACCTCAAAAGAGGAATATGGTCTTCAGGCAGAATCATATGGAGGAAGACAGAGCAACAGTACTCACTATCTAACTGTTCAAAACCAGCCCCATGTATGATATGTGCAAGAATATTTTCTAGTGACCAGTAGAAATGTTATCAGAGCATGGATGTGAACTGTGGCCATGAGGTGCCACAGTTGGCACTCCAGCCAAAGTCACTGTATGTCATGAAGGCCATTTAAGCATCCATTGACAGTTGGGATACAGGCAGAGTCAACAAACAGTATTTGATGTTTTTGTGGGACAGCGTCCCTAACCAGAACAGGTTGGGCAAGCCAAATACTAATAGAAACTTCATTTTGTTAGAATTAAGTTTCATTGGATGGCCATCAAAGCAGTTGAGTACTGCTTCCAGGCGCTGATTCAACAATTCTACAACCTCACCTGATTATTTATAAAGCAGAAGCAGACTTGGGATCTCATAAGCATATTTATGGCATCTAACTGCATGTCTCCAAACCACCTTGCTCAGCAGTTTCACATATGTTTTAAAAAGTATAGGAGACAAGGTGGATCTCAAAAGGCAGAGATCCTACAAGGCAGAGGTAGGAAACTTGTGTCCCTCTCCACATTGTTGGGCTGCAACATCAAGCAGCCCTACCCAGCACTGACAATAGTAAAAAAGTTCTAGAAATAGAAGTCCAACAACAGCAGAGGGAACTGCATGATTCCTGCTCTGTGAAGGAAAGCAGTAGTCTACTAGCACCACATTTAGGAAGAGCAGATACATCAAGATATAGTATCCCAAAGCAAGATCGTCTGTCTAGAATGATACCATGGCCAATGGTATTGAAAGACATTGCACAGTCCAGGGTCACAGTCTAGTTCTGCTGTCCTCCCTGTGACCGTAGGTGACCATCAAGAAGACCAAGGCAGTTTCCTTATGAAAATGAGACTTGAAATCAGATGGAATTGAATCAGACTACTGGGCTAAATCAAAATACAGTTAAGACTTTCCTCCCTTCCTTCTCCCCATGGTGGCTAAAACTTGCTCAGAAGAGCTAGAAAACTTTCTGTAATGGATTTTTAGGACATATAGGTAGAGAGGTGCAGGAAGAGGAAAGAAATGCTCTCCCAACTGTTCCATACACAAAAGCACCTTCTGCCAGCAGAAGCACTATATTGGATATTGACCAATATTTTAAATGAAAAGATTCTGTCTTTGGTACAAGTGGATAGCTACAAGAAAAGTTTGGAAATATGAATGTACGTTATCTTCATTTTCATTTTTAAATGTGTGAATTAGCTAGAAAAGGCTGACAGATATGTATTTCAAGAGCTTGGAAATATTACTTCTTAGGAACTCAGCTTCCAAGATCTCCAAGTTAGCATGACCAGAAGCAATGCTGACTCAGGGATTTCTGGGAGGTGTGGGCCCAAAAAATAATCTCTCCAAGCTCTGGAATGCAAGTGGTTGTATTTCTAAAAGCAGTAAGCCCACATATCTAAAATAAGTGACTGAAATTTCTACAGTGTTTCTAGAGAGAAATGTGTTGGTAATTGATCTCTGAATTTCTTTTTGGCATCAAAATGAATGTAACAAGGGGTATTGAAAGAAGTTCGGTCAGGTTAGGTCAGAGTACATCTTGTCCTGAAAAATTTTTTCATTGACATACTGTACTTCTATCATTGTGAACACTGTACAAAAATACAGACAGACACATCAGTCTAGACCCCTGCTGTTTACAATGATGTTTATTTAAAGTTTTTGAGCTATTCTTGATTTTTTTTTCATTTATAGTTGAATAAATTCTTTAAAAAATGTTGCTAGTTCTGTATATTAATCACATCACCACCTCATTCTGTGGGAGAGGCAGGATAAAAATACTTCACTAAGTAAAACTTGGTCATAAGTATCTGTCCTGTCTTGACGGTTAACATTTTATAGCTTTCATATAAAAAGCATGCTAGGGCACATTATTCTACATGTAATCTTTGTTACAATATAATTCCCACTCTTAGAGCCATGTTTGCTTGTACACAAGGCCCACTGTGTCTGATGGGACTTACTCCTTCTTTCAGTTTTGGCTCACCTGTTGTATACTAGCACACACAACAGTCCCCAGCACCAAAATCAGAGGTCTTTCAAATGCAGAGAACAGGCAGAGCAGAAGCCTCTTTGCTGCCTACCATTTCTCTGTTTCAAATCACTGGTATTTATTATTTGTTTTTTTCGTATATTCTCATTCTCTCCTCTCTCTCTTCTCTCTCTCTCTCTCTCTCTCTCTCTCTCTCTGTGTGTGTGTGTTTATCTGGCTCTATATCATGTGTTCTCAGAGCAGTACACCATAAAATTACTTTTAAGAAGTTGAAAAACTTAGGGTAGTAGGAATAATTTAAATAGACTGAAACCACGTTCAAACATTTGTCAAATTAAAAATAAGACAGTTTAAAACAAGATAATTTGTTATTGTTGTGTGCCTTCAAGTCATTTATGACTTATGGCAAACTTAAGGCGAACCTATCACAAACCTATTTTCTTATGCTGAGAGTATGTGAGCAGCCGAAGTCACCCAGTGGGTTTCCATGGCCAAGCAGGGAATCAAACCCTGGTTTCCAGGGTCATAGTTCAACACTCAAACCACTACACCACATAGGCTTACAACAATTTAAAATGGTATGCAGATTTGGATGGAATCATTTAGGCCCCAAAGACTTTAGTAAAAAGCCATGTTTTTATTTGGCACTGAAATAACACCAAAGTGGTGCTGGTTGGGCCTCTGAGGGAGATATTCTGCTGCTGGGAGACCACAGCTGAATAGATCCTCTCCACTTTCTTCCAGAGCAGGTTGCCTCCAAGAGTAAGGGAAAGGGGAGGGAGCTGCCAATAGATCTCAGGCAGGTATGTATACTCTCTGAAGTATCGACTCAGGTCATGTGGGATTTTAGTGTGATCCCTAGCATCTTAAATTCAGACCAGAAGCACACCGATAGTACCCATGTATGCGTCTCCCTTGGCAGAGTTTCAAATAAGTGTTTTTACACATTGTCCCAGTAGGGACGGCTGTTGTTTGGAACACAGAAATAGGAAACAGATAAAAATGTCACCCTGCTACTTCTCTGCTCTAATTCTACCCCTTCCAAAATAGTTTTGCTTCTTTAAAATTTAAACATAAAGGTCTCTCTTAAAGGTGCATAGGTCTCTCTTGAAACCAAGGAATCCAACCTTTTTATGTGTTCACATAGCCAAGACAGTTCACAATATGAAATGAATACTATCTAGATAAAGTCATATCAGTAATGGATGATGTTTATGATGTGCATGATAGTAGTAAAAGAAAGAAGAGGAGGAGCCTGCATTGCTGGCTATATCATAGAGTCTACTATGCTTGTTCCTAACTTCAGTAGGCTACGGGTTCAATAGATTTTGACCAGAATTTGAGAATAGGATTGCCAGATCTCAGGGCCTGGTCCCTCTCCTCCAGTCCTCCTCAGAGTCAGGGGGAGGAATCTCAGTATGAGGTTGCTGCCTAGAAAAGTGTGTGCATATATGCTTTCCTTATTTGTTAGACTTAGTGTATGACCCTCCCCATGACATCACAAGGGACATCACATCTCTATCTCTCAGGCTTTGGTCCCAAAATCGTGAAATTGTATGACCTGGCAACCCTGTTTGGGAAGGAATACAGTGCATGTTGTCTTGTGGCATTCTTGCAAAAAAAAAAAAAAATGGCCATCAAGAAGTAGGTCAAGGATTTACAAGTAGATGACTGTTTTCTTGATCAGCAGATTCCATGTCTCATCACCAGCAGCTTTTCCAGTTATTAGTATGGTAATAATATCTAGTAATATATATTGTAAGTAAATGCATATATGTATGTATGTATATATATATATATATATATATATATATACACACACACACACACACACACACAAATATGTATATCTAAATAAATATAGATAGATATAGGTAGATATTGTAGGAGATTATAGTGCTAAATGAATGTTTAATCATAATCTTGTCTCTTCTTAATTTAATAATGACTTTGTCTGTCTAAATCATTTGTGGGAGAAGAAAACAATTTTAGACTCTGAAAAGATGACTCTTCAATATTTTTGAGAGTATGCATACAAACATCAGGTATTTATTCATTTTCTTTAATTATATTCTCATTTATTTACAAAGGTACATATCAAGGACAATGGACAGGAGGGATGAGACATGGCTACGGCATGAGGCAAAGTGTCCCCTACGGCATGGCAACTGTGATCCGTTCACCCCTCAGGACATCTCTAGCTTCACTTCGCAGTGAGCAGAGCAATGGCACTGTTCTACATGACATTACATCAGACAGTCCAGCTGGAACAAGAGGAGGGTTTGTGCTGAATTTTCACAGTGATCTTGAAGGTATTGGCAGCAAGAAAAAAGGAGGCTTGTTCAGAAGAGGATCCCTTCTTGGTAATATAAAACTTAGGAAATCTGAGTCAAAATCATCAATTTCTAGCAAACGCAGCTCTGTCAGGAGTGATGCTGCTATGAGCAGGATTAGTTCTAGTGATGCCAACTCTACCATTAGTTTTGGAGATGGGGACTGTGACTACTGTCCGGCAGAAGACCACGTTGATGCCACCACAACAGAAACATACATGGGAGAATGGAAGAATGATAAGCGTAGTGGTTTTGGTATTAGTGAGCGCTCAAATGGTATGAAATATGAAGGGGAGTGGCTGAACAATAAGAGACATGGCTATGGATGTACCATGTTTCCAGATGGCACCAAAGAAGAGGGAAAATATAAAAACAATGTTTTGGTCCGTGGAATTAGGAAGCAGCTTATACCAATAAGGAACACAAAAACTAAGGAAAAGGTGGAGCGAGCACTTGAAGGTGCCCAGCGGGCAGCTGCCATGGCAAGAACTAAAGTGGAAATTGCAACCTCAAGGTACGTTCATTTTAAAGCATGTTTTTGTTCCTTGTTTGAATGATAAAAATTATAAAGTCATTTGTTAATTATGGAGAGTTTTGATAAATATATAATGCTGCAAGTGCAGGTCTCAGTTTCTTGAAGGCCACTGTGCTTGTTTCAACAATGTCTAAGAAGATAGCTTGGTGCGATAGTTTTGAAGAATCCGAAGGTACTGGGATGAGATTGCATTGATAAGATTAGCATTTATTTCAGGAATATTTGAGTGTATTGGTCCAACCAAATATACTTCTTTCTCTCACTGTTTGTTGTGTAGAATTGTTTTCCGCTACTGTGTTACTTGTGTTCCCCTGTAAAGACAAAGGGTCAAAATGTTACATTTTGTTACCTGTGTTGGAGTTAGTAATGCTTGAGACAAAACATTTAGTGTATAAATAATAATAGTCTGGATGCAGATTTAGTGATAGTCATTGAAATTAATAGGAGATTAGTTAGTCATGATTAAGGGAAATCCTATTCATTTGAGTGAGCCTCTTTTACATATAGAGTAAGTTTGCATCCAACCCAGTCTTTATCTCTTTGCTTATAAATTCATATAAATCTTCTTGGGTGTCTTCTTGAAGTTCAAACTGGGTTTTGGGGTGTGAATTTGTCCTTCTCACAATTTTGCTGTATTTGTCACATGGTAGACATGTTCTTTTTAAGACTTCTGGTAGAGTTAACTCACATAATGCTAACATAGAACTTTTTAATAGGAAGTTAAACTAAAACAGCAGTCTAAAAAATCCATAATTATCCCAAACTCTGAATTATTTCTTTGGAAAGCTATACAAAATCAATTTTCTTCTAGGGAAGATATATTTTACAAATCAGGGAGGATATATTTTTTGGAAAATGATATACTAATATTTACCAAACTATTTATTAAGTATACTATATGAAATAATTGTAGGAGAATGTTCTGGAGTACTTCCCTTGCAGCCTTGGCAAGAAAATATTCTGTAATATCAATTGGAAGGATGTGTTTGTATTACACTATTTAAAAAATGACCTTGTGCAACTGACCCTTGACATTTAGCTTGAATCAACCTGCTTGTGGGCCATAAATCTTCAGTGGTACATTCACTGTACATGCAGTAATGATGATTTTTAAAAGTTTGAGCTGAGCAGAAGTTTCATATTTGAATGACATATTGCAGATCATTTTTAATTAAAAGCATGAAGTAGTTAAGTATTATAGAACTCACTTTTAAAAGTTTATGCCTAGAGAGGAAATGTACATGATTACACGATTTGCTCTCCAAGGAATGTTGGTAGCTCAATTCTGTAAAGAAGTAAGGAAGAACTTGGCAAGCATTATCAGCTGGCAGAGTGTCGCTTCAGTAGCTTAGTCTGAAATGTGTTCAAGGAACCGTTTTATTAGACAACAGCTTAACAGTTTCAACCTTTTGTAAAAAAAATAAAAAGCAACCTTAGTAATGTGTAACTTGAATAAAGTAGACTGTGCTTGGATGAATGCCCATTTCTTTTCTTAAGAAGTTTCCATTTTAAAAGTTTCCATTTCCATTTGGATTTTATTAATTTGTTTTAAGAATGCTCAAAGGTTTGTGAAAGCCAGCTTCATAAGAACTGTGCTGGATCAGACCAAAGACATATCTAAATGATTGTGGACTCACAAGCAAGGTATGAGCAGAATTGTACGCTCCTACTTGTGCTCCCCAGCAAATAGTGTTCAGAAGTGTAACACCTCTGAAGGTATATATAGCCCCCATAAATAGTTATAGTACTGAGCTAGCTCACAGGTTCATCTAGCCCACAGTAGTACTCCAAAGTCTCCTTCAGGGGTATTCCCTAGACCAGCAAGCCAATATCCTCTTAATTGGAAAGGGCAGGAACCAAGACCTTCAGTCTGCAACTCAAGACCTTCTGTATGCAGAACATGAGGTCTGCTGCTGAGTGATGGCTTATTACTCAGACAGGTCCTTCTAAGTGAAAGAAGCTTCATAATTTTTGTAAGAATTACTTTTAAAAAGCAGTAGCATCCTTCAAACAGAAACAGTCCTTTAATGTATCCTAGCTGTTCTGTGAGAACTTGCATAATGCTAACGGGTTGAATTGAAGTAGATGGATTAAAACCCATGACCGTGAAAAAGTAGAATGGAGAGCCTTAGGGAACACATGCGACAATGGTGCTTTTAGAAAAAGAAAGGAAAACCTGCTGCAGGATGCTGAGAGGTTAACTAAAGAATGTCAGGGAGGCTGTTCCGTTTTTGCTTTGCAGAACACTTCTGCTCCATATTTAGCCATGGATCGAAGCTGCTTTTCCACCTGTTATGTTTTCTCCTACAACTAGAAAAGCAGTTTTGGTATAGAGTTGACCCTCCACATTTGTGAGTTTGACTTTCACAAATCTGATTATTTTTGAATTTCTCAAACCCCTGCTCCCCCCACCTCAGGTTCTTCTTTTCTGGAGGAACCTTCCTTCTTGGCTGCTCCGATTACACTGTGCAGGCCTTTAAAAACCAATCTCTGATCCTCTTTCATCAGCCACTGCCTGGCCAGCTAAGGATGGCTTTGCAGCCCAGTTTCCAAGCACTGCAAACCCTCTTCCAATGCTCCCATACACCCAAGGAAGGAAATGAGCAAATAGAGGAAATATGGGAACATCATCCTGACCCATCCCACTTCCCTCTCCTTTCCCTGATCTGTTTGAACCCTAGGTGCTCATTCCCCCCACCCTGCCTTGGCCCCCTTCCCATAGACACACACACACACATTTTGATATTTGTGATTTTTCCACTTTTGCGGGGTCGTGTGCCACTAACCCTAGCAAATGTGGAGGGCTGACTGTAGCTGGATTTATAGTGAGCAAATTGTCAAGTGGGCAGAGATATAAACAATAGGTTTCCTCACAGTTTACTCTTGGGGCTATTCATCTCATTTCTATTGCCTGAAGCTGCTTTTCATTAAAAAAAAAACACTTGTTGACAGACTCTTATATACATTAGCCAGATAATATCTAACTTTGACCCTAATGTTGTAATGGCCACTGAAACTGGATCTTTGAAGGTATAAAACCTATTAGAGTAATATATACCCATTGCTTTCCTTGTTAATGGCAACTTTGCTTTTAAGTGAGCCCCCTTTAGGGTGTCTGCATAAACTGTTTCCTCTCCCATGAATTGTACTTAGCAGGAAGTTGAGGGGGAAAGTCTCACAGAAAATATACCAATTTATGGGAGAGTGTAGAAAAGTAATCTGAGCAAGGATTGGCAGAACACACAATGTGCTTCGTAGGCATTGAGTATGTCAATTGAGCAAATGCCACACTCAAGTCTGGATATTCTTGCTCTGTTCGCCTTCCCCACCCGCAACTGCTTGTGATCTCTTTGTGTCCATCATATGCAGTTTAGGGTCTCTATCAGAAACTCTTATAGAGAATCACCTCTTGCAGTGGAGTGAGAAAGAGAACCCAGTTCATTAACACTACAGTGCACCTGCTACTCAAAGTAGCTTTGCTTTCCTTTTCCCAGAAATTAGTTGGTAGTCAAGATAGGCTCATATTCTCATGGGTATTCACATACACAGATATGGGTTTATACCAGAAAACTATGTCTGAGACAAATGGTCATGGCAGGAAATGTATTCATGTAGTCTTTAAAGCTGGGAATTGGAACCCTGCCTTCCCTTCTAATTGCATAAATTAATGATGAACAATTTTAAAACTCGGTTAAATTCAGAAATATCTAATACATGAAGCACACAAAGACTTAATTGAAAAAAAATATGGTACTTCTCAGTAGCTTGTGGATTTCTTTACAACCTTGCAAATTTTAAAATGTAAATTTGCATAATTGCAGCTCAGTCTTCATTATATATTGTTAGTTGAGAATTTCGGTGATACGCATATTACACAAGTAGATAAAAATAACTCCACTAGGCATCTAGGCCCAGTAAAGTCCAAGGAAGTTTGAAACATGACTACATAATGAAATTAAATACTTAGGTTTAACAGGATTTTAAAAATATCATTCTCTGATATGGATATTGTATTATGGGAGGACAGTCATCTATAGTACACCCATTTAGAAGGCATTTTGGAACAAAATTTAGTATGGATAATAGTGAAGAATGAGAAACTTTCTCTATCTAATAATTTAGTTGAAGTTTGATGGATGTTGTAGCCTGGAATTGAAGAGATGTGATACAAATGCTCTCTGTAAAGCCATGTGTCTATGAAATAAAGGAGTCTTAATGGATTTTGTTTAGTGCTCATTAATATATACAACTAGCATATATACATGGCATTGCCCAGGATTTTATTTTCTCATAGGTGATACTTGTTAGAAAAATCTTAGATCCTGTGCTTCTAATTCCCCAAACTGTCTTGTCCAGTATCTGTAACCTTTCCCCATATTCCCCAATCCAATCTGTATTCAGAGTTATTAACATACAGAGGTTGGATTCCTGAGGGAATACACTGCCTTCCTCCTTGCTTCTAGGCCTTGTCTCCATAGGAAACAGCCGATTCAAGACAGACACAATTGGCTGAGTCCCAAGAGCTCTCTGGCTGAGAATTCTAAAAACTCCTCCCTAAACTGCAAACCCCAGGATTCCATAGAATCTTCTTATGAGGCCTTTGTCTGACACAGACAAACTTCACATAAGGCTAGGAAGGAATCCTTTCTGAAACCTGGAAAGCTGCTGTCAGTCAGAATTGACAGTCCAAGGCTAGATGGAGCAGTGGTCTGACTTTCTGTGTTATTAACCCTTTCAGCAGGGTATGGTGCTGCTGCACAATGAAAAATGAGATATTAATGTATTTTCATCAGTGTATATATACATTTATTATCTGACTCTTGATCACACTCTCAATGTCCACAACCCTGAAAGTGACAGGCTAGCTAGATAAGGTGTTGCCTGGTTCGGGTTGGGTTGGGTTGGTTTTTAAATGCGTGTCTGCTTCCCTGTCTCTCAAACTTAATGCCACTAGGGCCATTAGATGGTGATGAATAAAGGTGGGTGGGGTCCATAATTAAGGTACTACCAAAAGTTACCTGTGTCTACAAGCCTCTACCTTTTATTAGAAGATGGGAGCACTTGCAGTCTAATAACAAGGTAGATTCATACTAAAGAAGACCAAAAGTGGGAAGACCCCACTTACCTGAACATCTGAGCTCCCTAGCCCTGCCCCAGTCCCTTCAGCCTGTTCAGGAAAAATTGTCATTGCAAAATTGGCTTAAACACAAGAAGACTACCCACCAACATGCTAGTTTCCTTTCTCCTATTCTTGTCCTCCCCCCTGCCCATGTCTTTTTTAAGCTGAAAACGGACTAATTTGATGTCATGATGTCAGTTCCAGTACACTGTGGCACATCAGTGTAGCTCATGGGGGAGGAATTGCTCCATCACTTCCTGTGCAGTTGCCTACTCTAGAGTATCCATGTTTGAGTATCCTTCAAATATTTAGAATGTAAGGCCTTTCACACTACACAATTGTATATGGTTCCACTTTAACTGCCGGGGCAACACCTCGTAAAATCCTGAGATGCATAGTTTAGAAAGGAATATTTAGAATCCTCAGGCAGACAATTTGAAGAGCTCACCAAATTACAAACCCCTGCAGATGTTTTAGACCATCATGACTATCATCCCACTACAGTGGCAGCTGGTGATTTCCATGCCCATGGTGCAGTGAATCTTCTCTGGATTTTTATTGAAAGCTTAGAGGAACTATCCCAGGTGCTGAATCTGTTTGAAGGATAGGTTTCAGCATTTTGACAGCTACTTTAATGTTCAGAATAAATTTTTGCAGGGTTCACCATCCCAGACATGGAATCCACCAGCCGCTCTTGGCCTTGTCCATTGGCCATACTGCTGGTAACTGTTGGAACAGTAATCCAAATCATCTGGAGGGTAGGAGATTAGGGAAAGCTGATTTGGTTGGAGTGTAACTCTATGCAGAACCACTTGAAACCCTGTTTCCATGTCAGCTTTATGAACCAACTATACCTTAGTCTGATCTAAACTGTGCATCATTTATTGACACTTATTCATCAAAACACCTGTTCAGAGCATCCATTCTCTCACCTGAATTTGTTGTAAAGAAGAAATAGACCTGGGGGTCATCGGCATACTAATGAAACTTGACTCCAGATCTCCAAACTGCCTCTTGCAATCATTTCATATAGCAGTTAAACAGCATGAGAGCCAAATTGGAAACCTGCAGAATCCCATAGCATAAATACCATGGGTTCGAGCAGCTGTCACCTAGCATCACCATCTGGAAATGTGTTAGAAGCAAAATCACTGTAATATACTTATTGAGTCCTCCATGCTAAAAATGTGGCATGTTATAATTGTCACAGTACATCCACAATTGCAGTCCTTTGGCGATAGACATCAGGCACATGTATTAGACTATTTGTTTCCTATGGACTGGATATTCTGTATGGTCTTCTCCAGTTCAGTGCACCCAGATATTTACAGATTACACCAAGCTGTGAACATAGCAACTGAAAGTGTTTTTAACGTTTTTCCCTAATTGTCATGTGTACTTTTCAGCTGTATCAGAGCTCTCTACACTGAACAGCTGGTTCCTGAGAAATTAATCTAGTTATTGCATTTTAGCCCAGCTTTCTTAAATTTAAACAGCTAACAGAATCTAGGAAGGTGCTGCTTGTCATCCAATTTCAGTACAGTTTTTCCTTTGTTCATTTTAGTTTGAGGACCTAGAATTTTGTGGGCATTCTGCTTCATATTCCACTCCCACTGAACATTAGCAATTTACTCTGCCAAACCCTGTGGAATTATGTGCAGGGCAGACAACTTTCCACTCTGGATTAAGCTGACGCTATCAGTCTCACTTTACGCAAGACACTAAACTGGGCACTTGCAAGAGTAGTGGCTTGCACATCTTTAAAATGCTTTGCTTATTATAGATGCAATATGAACATTGTGTTTGGGAATAGGATTCAGCTGATGCTGATGGTATTAATATCAGTTTGCTTACTTTTGTACTAATAAAATAGGACTTTTGAATATAAAATGTAGGATTGCAAAAAGTGTAAGATTACAGGTTTTGATAAGCCAAGAACTATGCAATTTTGGGGGACCTCCATTTTTAAATGCCAAGTAAACAAAGCAGAACTAATGGCTTAGTTTTCTCTGGAAGCAGCAAATGTTATTAAACAAGGATATTTAAAATTCTGATTATTGAATTGGATAGCAGAATAGGAAGATCAGGTATGCACAGATAGACATCCTTAACTTTGCATAATATTTAGTGTAAAAATAAATGACTGTTTTTCACCAATGTTCTTATTTATGTGAATCCTCCAATAGTTTGTTCCCAGGAACATGGTATGTGTTATTAAGGTATGCATTAATTCAGTAGACACATACTTTATTTCCTGTATACTAAGAATTTCTAGTTGTGTTACTGAAATTTGGAGAGAAATAATTTGTGAAGGCCAACAATAAAGTTTTAACTTTGTGTTGTATTTTTTAAAAAAATTATTAAAATTTTATGTGTTTGTAACTTTTCAATAGCTTAAACTAGAGGAGTAGGGAATAAATTGTAGTAAGTTAAATACAAAGAATACCAAAAGTAGCATTGAAGCCAGTGACAAAGATTGTGGTACAGAGGAAATCAATCATTAAATCTCTTCTGGAATATAAGTAATTTTAGCAACTATCAAATCAGTAGGTATTTAATACAATTCCTTGACTATCCATAAATACAGCAATGTGCAAAGAATATTGTAGTCCAGTATGATGTAACAGTTGCAGATGTACTTTTTCCAAATAACACCATATGTTATCCAACAAAACCCAGTGAATCAAGCTGGATTCTGTATAACTGAACCAGATTTATGGTTTAATGGATTGCTGCCTTTGTGCCAGCGAAATCCAGCAGATAAAGTGATAGGCTGTGTTTGGATGTCACAATAAGCTGGGATTCTCCAGAAAAGGCTTTGTCCTGGTGTGCACTGCCCAGTTGCTTTGCATTATTTGTAATCTGTTACCCAGCAGGCCAAATACCTGCCACCCATGGTTTGTTTATCATGCATTACATCATAGCAATTCTTGGTGATGTTTTCATTTTTTCTGTTCTTTTTTTGGAAATGAGTGTTTCATATTTGCTTGATGCTATAGAAAATTAAAAGAGATAAAATAATTTTCTTTATTCTCCCAATGCTGATGATTTTTTCTTCTTTTTATTATTTTTGCCTGCTGCTCATAAATTGGTTCAATCAAAGAGGATCCTTACAGTTTAGTTGTTCCTTACACCTTGTACTTCCTTTCATAATAAAAGTAAAAATTTTAAAAAGTAAATTATATTTGTAATTATTGCCCTTATGAACTGCTCTTGGAATACTCCAAATATGATATGCCAAACCAAATTAGACAAAACACACTTTTAATCTGCAAAGTATTCTAATATTGCATTTATTTTAATTTTTAAAAAAAGTTTCTGTTTCTTCTGTCCTGAAAAAAATGGAAAAGAATTTCTGACCATGGCTTTATAATTTCAGAAAATTTTGCATCTTTACTTTTTTTTCATAGAATCATAGAAATGTAGAGTTGGAAGAGACCACACGGGCCATCCAGTCCAACCCCCTGCCATGCAGGAACACCCTCAAAGCACTCCCGACAGATGGCCATCTAGCCTCTGCTTAAAAATTTCCAAAGAAGGAGACTTCACTACACTCCAAGGCAGCATATTCCACTGCCAGACAGCCCTGACTGTCAGGAAGTTCTTCCTGAGGCTCAGGTGGAATCTCCTTTCCTGCAGCTTGAATCCATTGCTCCTTGTCCTGGTCTCTGGAGCAGCAGAAAACAAGCCCTCTCCTTCCTCTACATGGCATCCCTTCAGATATTTAAATATGGCTATCATGTCCCCTCTTAACCTTCTCTTCTGCAGACTAAACATACCCAGCTCTCTAAGTCTGTCCTCATAGGGCATGGCTTCCAGGCCTCTCACCATTTTGGTCGCCCTCCTCTGGACTTGCTCCAGCTTGACCATGTCCTTCTTGAATTGGGGTGCCCAGAACTGGACACAGTATTCAAGATGAGGTCTAACCAAAGCAGAGTAGAGTAGTACCAGTACCTCCCTCGATCTAGACACCATAATCCTATTGATGCAGCTGAGAATTGCATTGGCTTTCTTGGCTGCCGCATCACACTGCTGACTCATGTTCAGCTTTTGGTCTATCAAGACTCCTAGATCCCTTTCACACGTACTGCTATCCAGCCACGTGTCCCCCATCCTATATTTCTGTATTCCATTTTTTCTACCTAAGTGTAGAACCTTACACTTCCCTCTGTTGAATTTCATTTTGTTCTCCTTGGCCCAGCTCTCCAATCTATCCAGGTCATTTTGAATTTTGATCCTGTCCTCTGGCATATTAGCAACCCCTCCCAATTTGGTGTCATTTGCAAATTTGATCAGCATGCCCTCTATTCCTTCATCTAAGTCGTTGATAAAAATATTGAACAGCACTGGGCCCAGGACAGAATCCTGTGGCACCCTGCTAGTCACTTCTCTCCAGGATGAAAAGCAGCCATTCGTGATCACCCTTTGGGTTCGGTCGGTCAATCAATTATAAACCCCACTAACAGTAGCCCTGTCCAGCCCACATTTTACCAGCTTCGTTGCAAGAATGTCATGGGGAACTTTGTCAAAGGCCTTACTGAAATTGCGATATGCTACATCCGCAGCATTACCTTCGTCTATCAAGCTAGTAACTCTGTCATGAAAAGAGATAAGATTAGTCTGGCATGACTTATTTTTGAGAAATCCATGTTGACTTCTTGTGATTACCGCGTTGCTTTCTAAGTGTTTAGAAACTGAGTGCTTAATGATCTGCTCCAGGATCTTTCCGGGTACTGATGTCAGGCTGACTGGGCGATAATTATTTGGGTCTTCTTTTTTTCCCTTCTTGAAGATGGGGACAACATTTGCTGTCTTCCAGTCTGCTGGTTCTAATAAAGATATTGCCCAGGTGTAGGCTTTTGGGCTTTTTACTCATGGAATGGCATGGCTGTCTTTACTATTGCTTCTTTTTAAAAACACTTAAGGTTCACTTTAATTATTTTTTAGTCTAGTTTTCCAGTTCCATCCATTCAGAGGTCTTATGGGATCAGTCCATTGAGTATTTGTATTGGACTGGCTCTGCTGGAGTCACTGAAAGTCTGAGTACAATTCTCCCTCCACATTTGCAGGTTTAACCTTCACAAACTTGATCATTCATGAGGCACTGGCTTGCCTCCCCCTCATTCTCCCCTTCCCATTCCCCTGCCTTTTGCCCAGATGCTCATGTTTGCCTTCCACAGACCTGGGCAAAAGACAAGGGAATGGCAGGAGGCAGCCCCACATGCATGCCTTCTCCGGTCATGTTGCTGCCCCCTCCCATTTGCTTACCTATTGCCTGGGTGCCTGAAAGGCAGAGCCCCCTGGGCAAAATGCAAGTGAATGGGGGGACGCCCTGGGTAAGAGGGATGGGGAACAGGAATCGAGGGAGCAGTCACTTTGGCAGGGCGAAGTTATTCTCAGGGGTTTTTTCTTTAAACTTTTGCAAGGGTTCTGTGCTCCAAGCCCTTGTGAAAGTCAAGAGGCCACTTGACATACAAATAAGTATTGAAAACAGAAGGCACTGTTAAGGCATTGCAGTATTAGTAATCATGAGCTCACAGTTTTGTCTGAAAGAGCTTAGCTCTGAGAGTATTTACTGCTTCTTCTCTTCCAGTTACCACTGCAGACTAAACTGCTGTGGTACAGGCCTTTGAGAGACAGTTGTGCCCTCTGGGGTATATGTGCTGTTTTCATTGATTTCTGTAGAAGTTGTTCATGCGAAGACAAAATTAGATTGATTTCAGCTGGAACAGAAGAGCAAGCTTTAAAAGAATAACTAAAATACTAAAATATTTCTACACCATGGAATTATAAGAATTTACTGACTTCACATGAACTTTCCATGCTTACTATAGATTTTTTAGCTACATAGTTCAAGCCCATTTCACCATTTCTCTTTGTAGGCTTTTGAATATTAATCCTCATTTAAATTTTACCAAATCGTTTTATCAACTCAGAAGTCATTAAATTCAACAGGATTTAAGCAAGCAAAAAGCATAATGCATTAATCAATCCATTTTCTAAAAATATATGTTTTTCTCAATAAGGGGTACAAAATATTAACAAAGGAATATTTCTGTCTCCTGAATGCAGTGTTTGCTACTTAGAAATAGCACAGTGCCTTCAAAAACTGACTTTCTGGTTTCCAATATGTTTTTTTGACTTACAGCAAAGCAGTTGATGGGTCTGTTACTACAGGGTTAGTGAATCCAATTTCAGTTCTACTTTAGGTTCTTCTGCATCTGCTCCCAGTCAATCCATTAGAGAGGAAAGTGAGTAATATTAACAATTATTATTATTATTATTATTATTATTATTATTATTATTATTATTATTATTGCTATTGCTATTGCTATTACTATTATTCCTATGGGCCCTATCCTGACAGAAGATGAGCACCAAGTGAGTTCCCAGAAAACAGAATACCAGTAGAAAAAGCAGCCATAAAACCAAGAGTGGATTTGCTACTCCCAACAAACCAGAGCAGTTTATGCATCACTAGCTAGAAGTATTACTACCAAAAATGTTAGCAGTCAGGGGATTGATTTGAATTTTTCCCCCCTGTGAATGATGTGATAGTTACAGAAAGACAAGTAATAGTTACAGAAAGACAAGTAATGTAAACATGCCTTCAGAACTGGGGCTTCAGTCATACAGAATTCATGTAACTGCTTCAGGAGCAGTGCAAGTCAGTTTAGTTCGAAAGGCACACTGTGCGGAAGAGCTTGTTACAGTACTTAATACTCAATAAGTATACATGTTTGCTTTCTCATTATGACTACTTTTAGTCTGTAGATTGTCGTATTGATCAAATAGAATATCGTAGCATTTCATTATGGCTTAAGTGCAATTAGCAATAGGTTTTCTTATTCAACGATCAGTTAAGAACACTGGTAGGCTTTGTCAAAATGGCAGCTATGCTAAAGATAGTCTCCTGTAAGGTAACACATAACAGAAACAAAACAATGAGGGAGGTAGTTATTAAGGATAAATAACATTGGATCTTACTGCCCAAAATTCAAATGTACAGCATACTAGACACTAATAAGGTACCAATCCCAGGCAAATTGGAAGAAAAAAACATACCAGTTCCAACATTTTATAATTTGAGAGGCATTGGTCAAGAGCAGAGGTGGGCAAAGAGTGTCCCATAGGCTGCGTATGGCCCACAGACTCATGTTTATGGCCCTCAGAGATCAAGATTTTATTTTTTATTTTTTTGGCAGAGAACCTGTTTTTTTTCCCTCTCCAGAATGCCCCCAAATGCACTGTAGTGAGTGTGTGGTGCATTTCTACCAGATTTGGAGCCCCCCCCCAGGCCTCCCAGAGTGAAAAACAATGTAATGTTTGCAAAAAATGTTCAAAATTTTTTTTTTGTCCCAAAATGTTTCGAGATGTCCACTAGGATGTGTGAGGATCATTTCCATCACATTTTAGCCAATCCATTGGTTTGGGGTGATTTCTTTTATTTTTGTCCTCAAATGATTTTGCTGTCTTATATTAATGCTTTCACCTGATTATATGTTACTGTTTGTACCATTTTGGGAAGCTTAGTAATAATTTTTAAAATAATTTTTAAACAACAAAATATGAGGGATTGCACAAGAATAGTAAACCACCTTCGTGGTGTGGAATGTCCTGCTAAATAAATCCACTCATACACAGAAGCGTTTTTTGGTTATTGTAAAGTAGGATAGCTCTCTGGTATTGCTTGCCTTCCATTGTCACCTCGCTGGAGAATTCCTTGGGTGCGGGGCAAAAATTCTTGTCAAACAAAGCTCACTGTGTGTGAAAAGTAAACATATCACAAATCACATGCTTCTGTGAATATACATTGGTACGAGTGAGGAACTCAAAAATATTCTTCCTCAAAAGAATTAAAACTGTTTTTATGGTGAGTTTAATTTTCTGGAAGTGTTTTTTGTACACTGTTTTTGAAAACCTACTAATAAGTTTACTTGCTGGCATGACTGTAAGGAGAAACTCCACACAGTTCTAAAATAAAACGAGCTGGTGTCTGTGGCAAGAGGTCAGTATTTCTTTAAAAAAATACTTTTTGGTTGTTGGTGTCGTACACTTACGCAATTTGATCATTATACAGTCGGCCTCTACATTTGCGGGTTTCACTTTTGCAGATTTGATTATTCACGGATTATTTACTGTCACCTCTGCTGCCTCCCTATGCCATTTTTAGTAGGGACTGCAAGCCTTGTGAGACTGAGAAACTGCAAACAAGGCTTGTGAGTCCCTAATAAAGATGATGTGGGGCAGCAGTGGAGGTGACAATAAGTCCCACTAGCCACCCACTTCTGCCTTGGAACAGAACCCTGATGCCTCAAAGGAATCCACAGGGGGTTGGCTATGCTGATCATAACTTTTTTGTGTGTTAATATGGTTTGGGAGGGCCTAGAGTTATTCACATTTTTTTCACTTTCACAGAGGTCCTGTGCCCCTAACCCTAGTGAATGTGGAGGGATTACTGTACAACAAGTGTCTTCAGTTCATAGGTACATAAGGAGATCTCTACAAGTGTAACCCATTTTACATAGGCCTAAATCCTGTGGCTAATCCAGACTAAAGTAAAGCCATTGATATCTGTTGAATTTACCTATGCAAGTTTACCATTCAACAATTATTACAGTGGCTATACTCTAGTTAGGACTAGCAAACAGGATTCCAGGCATGGAGTTGTGTGTTTTTGGATGATACACAACTATTCACCAGTACCTTAAATATACCTCTTTATTTCTTGGGGTTGCAGAATAAGAAACTGCATTCTCCACTGCACAGTGAGACAATTAGTAGTCGCATTGACAGATACATAACTGGTTGGCAGTGAGCATTCATAAGAGTGGTGTAACACAATCACAGTTTAACTACATGAGTGTACATTTACGCTAGATAAGTACAATATAGGATCTCAGCCTTTACTTTTTATTTAAAAAATACATTTCCAATGATAGATAATCTTTCTTTTCATCATTCTACTCTCACTCCCAGAAAAATAAAAATGACTCAGTTGCCATGAACTTCTTAAAATATGTTGGAATAAGCTAATTATGTGAAATAAAAAGTTAAAGATCAATGAAAAGTTAAAAATGGGGAGGAAATTCACTTTGCTTCTCACATGATTTGGCTGTTATGTGCCTTATTTAAATTCAAAAGTGGCAGATTCTTCACTTTCTTTGTTGTTTTCAAGAAAGACCTGTGAAGACCTATAACAGAGAAGAATCGTGTGGAATAGCCAATTGAACCTCTAAGTCCACAGTTGGATGAGGCATAAAAGTGTCATGTAGTACATCTGCCACATTTTGTCACAGTGGTCCATCTTTCTATAGCTGTTACCAACTTCATGCTTATAAATTAAACACTTACTGATTTGCTGTCTGAAGATAAAACTGTGAAGCTTCTGTATTTCTGACAATTAGATATTTGATTTCAGATGCTTAGCAGTGTTGTTTTAAAACACTAACCCATGTGTGTGGGGGAGTGGAAATGCTAATTTTTGTTTTATTTTGTGGAAGGAGAATGAAAATAGAATGCTATTCTATGGGTATCTTTCCCAGCAAAGAATATGCACGTTCTATGTTAATACACATTCCAAATCATTTTATTTATTTATTTTTTGTGTACATTTATCCTGAGAATACGGTGAAGAAACTGGATGGTTATGTTTCAAGAGTTCAGCTACCAATAATAAGTAAACTGGAATCATTGTGTTCTAGTATGCATAATAAAAGCACTGTAATACAACACAGACTAATGATGATGGGGGCAACTTGATGCTCTTACTTCATTCATGGGAACCTGGTTCTCTTGCCAGCATCTTTTCCTAAAATCAAAAACAGCATTTCTGTAAGACCTTTGTTCACTTAGTTAAGAACGTCTTTGTTTTGGCTTGTTGTGAGATTGTTTTGCAATCGCATCTGATTGGATAGGCATTTTTTTTAATGCAGCTATTAGGTTTGTCAGCTTTTGAGGCTTAATGACTTCATTTATATTAACATTACAATTAAATGTTAAGGTTAGTCTTCAGTGGTATTTTTACATGATAATTTATGAGAATTAAAAACTTAAAATCGTATTAAGGGCTTGGACGTCTCAGCCTTCTTGAATGGTAAAGAAATACAGTTGATGAAATAGATCACAGAACACTGACTTCAGATACTAGGGATCTGAAGTGGTCTCCTGGACACAATATGCAAGAAATAATAGAATCTGATTCCTACCTTATCTTGGCATATGGATACTTACTTGGTCTAGTGAACTGTTATGGGAAATGAGAAGCTACTGCATGTCCCTGTGTTATCACCCTCATCAGCACCACCACAAATCAGTATTTCTTAACTGAGCAGAAGAGTGAGCTAGACTGGGAATATGAGAAGTGCCATCAGGCTCCCTTTTCCCTATAATGACCTGTTTCTAAGAAGGTCCTGTAGAATGCTTGTAATACACAATGTCCTGTGGTCCCTTAAGGACCACTTATTATACCATGATCTATCATCCACAAAATAGGGAAATCATCATACAGAGACAATTTCATTTTGAGGGGGATTTCTTAAATTGGAGATCTTTATATTGCTGTTTTGTGCTCAGGAGAAATGGGGGTGTAAAATTTAAACAGGTTGGTGTTGAAACTTCAATGTTTATTCAAATTATGAAAAAAAATTAAGTATATCTTAATGGCTGTACAATGAGCCCTCCACTTTTGTGGGACATGGGGCAGAAGACTCCTGTGAAAGTGCAAAAATTCAAAGAAAAATAATGAACACTTTTTTTTTTAGCCTGAGAACATTGCAGAGATCCTAGATTCCTAGAAAGAACACTTCTTTGTGCATTAATAGGTCCTCCAGAGTGACTCTGTGGCCCACTTCTGCCAGAAGTGGACCACGGAATCACACTGGAGGACCTAGAGTTTCCCAGAGAGAACATATTTTTGCCATGGCAGGGACAAATAGAGTAAGAATTTTTTAATAAATAAAATAAAATGAATAATCAAATCTAGAAGTGCTGAGCCTCCAAAAGGTGAGAGCCCACTATACCAATTTTTAGTTTTAACCTTACTGTTGCTCCTATCCACAGTTCAGTGCTGTATCCCACAGGGTTTGTGTTTCTTTCTTCTGTGATGTCTGTCTGTCTCCTTGGTGGATTATCATGTACCTAAAGATTCTTGTCTTTATGTACATGTCTTTAAGTAGATTCTTCAGAGGGCTAGCAGTTTGAAACCTTCTGCTGTGATTGCAACACATATGTACGTTTTTAAATTTTGAGTTTTATTTCTTGTTTTGATTGTGGTTATTACCTGCATTGGCTGTCTTATCAACAGAAATTTTGATGAATAAAACAACATGTAATATTTATATGTGCAAGTCACTTTGATGTGTTTTTTTGGTGTCTTTATTGTTTTCCGCAGCATTAACAACTCTGACTGGGTCACTGTTTCTTATGTTAGTGAAGCTATGTCAGTGAGTAGGCTAAGACTATAATATGTATGTGTTCATGTGGCAGAATTTCAACTGTGCATTGAACTCAGAAATGTGTAGTCATTTATCTGAATTTCTTAGCGAGTAAAGCTTGGGATAGAGGCAATACTCAGTTTCTTTAGAAAGTTTGTTTCCTGGGGAAAAAAATGTATAAAACTAACAGAAGTATAAACTAATTTTTGGCTTTTTGGTACAAGAAAATCTTGTGAAAATGTTCATGTTCATGGTTGCAGTAATCAAAGAACTGAAGGCTTATTCAAAATATATGCAAGGTAGCAAAACTTCACAGTACAAGAGAACTAGTCCCTGTGGATATTATATTAGCGCCTGCTCCTAGATGGATGTGCCAGTGTTGTAACGGTGCAGCTATCTTTAGAAAGGCTACCTTAAATTATTCTACCACAACGGGAAACATACAGAAATTTCTGGAGAAAAGCTGTTTGTAAATATCAAATTCCCCACCCCATTTACCTGTATTTAGGCACTTAAAACCTGCCTTAACATTTCTGTAATATCCCTGTTACTTACCATATATTTTAGTTGATGCTATTTCCTTTTGTGGTACTGTTCTTCACTGTTCATTTTTATGTCTCAAATCAAGTGTGTAGTTGGTTGCCTTTAAGTCATTTCCAGCTTATAGCAATCCTGAGACTAACCTATCCTGGGGTTTTCTTGGCAAGATTTGTCCAGAGGGGTTTCCCTTTGCCTTCCTCTGAGGCTAAAGGAGTGTGACTTACCCAAGGTGAGTCACCCTCTCTACCAGCCTCCCAGAGACAATTAAAGGCATTTTTATTTTGGCAGGCGTTTAGTATATGATTACTGCTTGGCTGAAGAAAAGTGCTGGTTATTTTCGTTGTGATTTTTTTAGTTGTTTTAATATGTATTTTAACTTTGTTTTAATAATTACTGTTTGTTTAGTGTTTTAACTTTTGTACATCACAGTTTTTTTAACTGTGTGTTCTTTTTAAAGTTGTAAGCCACCTTGAATCCTTTCAAGGAAAAAAAAACAGGATATAAATAAAGATAATAACAGCAACAAGGTCACCCAGTGGATTTCAGTGGCCAACTGGAAATTTGAACCCTGATCTGTAGAGGTGAAGTTAAGTGCTCAAACCACTATACCACACTACCTCCAAATAAAGCATTTTGTCAGTATTACCTGTTGCTTGTAGGTCTCTCCCTTTCTCACACACAAACACATGTATTTATAGTCTTCCTATACGATGTTCCAAATTACATCCCTGAACTTTTAGGAACCTGTATGCACACATTCTTGCAATCAAGGGGCCTTCTTATAGCCAGCGTGGTATAGTGGTTTAAGCATCGGACTCTGATTCTGGAGACCAGGGTTTGGATCCCCATTCAGCCATGGAAACTCACTGGTTGACCTTGGATAGGTTAGTCTCTCTCAGCCTCAGAGGAAGGCAAAGGCAAACCCCTCTGAACAAATCTTGCCTGGAATACCCTGTGATAGGGTCACCTTATGGTCACCATAAGTCTGAAACAACTTGAAGGCAAACAACAACAGCAAGACTTAAAGCCAGCCTCTGCAACTCTCTTCCCAGGGAACTACAGTGTCTTTGTCATTGCTGCTCTTGTGTCAGCAGGCAACTATTTTATTACTACAGGCTTTGAAAAACTGATGGCTTTACAAGAAAGAAGATTTTCTTAGTGTTCTGTACCTTTTGTAGCTTTTGCTTTTAAATGGATATGTCTTAAATGATTTTATTGACATTTTGAACAATACTTTTGGAAGGAGGTACTATAATTAGGAGAAATGCACAATGTCAGTTTAAATAATTTTTTCTATATTTTTATCAACAGATGCTTGAGTCCCAGCTTTGGGGGAAAAGTATAGTACAACAGAATACAGTTAATGGACTGGTCTCAGTTTTGGTGTGTCTGTAGTAGAGAATACTTCAGTCAGTAACAAGTCTCTGCTGATAATCTGTGCAATCTCTGAGTTTGTTTTACATAACCATGGTTGAGAGCCTACATTAAGGAGATGGGCCAAAATGCTTCATCTATGCAGTTCCATGTCTCCCCACCCCATGCTATAGCAACTATCAAAACCTTGGAGAGGCCTTGCTGCTGCTTATTGGTGGGTAGGGAAGGAAGGGAGGACAAAAGAGCAGCTAGTCTCAGCTAGGAGGAGGAGGAAAATGAGGTTCACTCACAATTCGTCCCACATCGCCCGCGTGACCATGGGTGGGGGAGACGGCCTTTGCCGCCCTCCCGCGATGAGAGATTGCCTGCGGGGCCTGACGGGAGGAGGCGGGTCGGAGCAGAGCTATTTAAGGCCGCCCCGCCCCTCCGTCGGCCTCTTTTCCGAATCCAGGCGACCCACCCTCCCTCCCAATGGTTTCAGTGTAAGATAGCTGGTCACTTCGGGGCCGGGTAGGAATTTTTTCCTCCCTGTTTGGGGGTTTTTTCACCTACCCTACACTGCGCCTAGGGCTGGGTAATTGGCTTCACAGGGTGGTGTCTTAATTTGGTATTAACTAGGTCTCCACTGCTAGGCATATGGTCATCCAGGCCAGCATGGGGGGGGTCTTAAGGTTCGGCATGTACCTATGGCACCCCTTTTTTGGGGTGTAGGATAAATCCTATCCTTGAGGAGGGCCCTGGGATCACCCCACTTGCTGCGCAGCGGGGGGTGGGCCTTGGGGCTCACCTTCCAGACAAGGGCTGGCCAAAAGTCATCAGCGGTTGGCTTTGAGGCCCGGTATCTCGCTCAACGGGCCAGGGGAGATGGTCGGAAGCTGCCTCTTGACCCTAGTCCGAAGATGCTGTTGACCCCCCCTTTCCCCTCAGGTCAAAAGTTCAAGTTTAAGTCCAAGTTCAAGTTTAAGTCCAAGTTTAAGTCCACCCCTTATGTTAATTAGGCATATTAATAAATTGCCCTAGTTCAACCCAAACTCTGTCTGCGATCTCGTTATTTCGTGGGTTGGGCGGCAAATGGATTTAATCCTCTTTTTCCTTTCCCTGGAAGACCAGAGCAGCTGCACCTTCATCATCTGAATTGTTACGCCATCATTCTCATTCATCAGCAGCAGCAGTGATTGTCAGTTGCTGGAGGAAGGTTTTAGACAGAGTGCAAAAGGCTGGAGAATAGTTCTCTACACCACACACAAAAAGATATGTGCACACAATCTTTGTGTGCAAAGTGGAATGCAAGATTATTATAATCTTAAAAAGGGATGAGTGAGTGAAGTAACAGCATGACATGTGTTAAAACTGAGTTTGGGAGACACTGTCCTTATTCCAGTGTTGCAAACACAAAGTGGGAAAAGCTGATTAGGAACCATTCCTGTTGTTAAGTAAATAGGCTGATTCTTGAATGCAGTATTTGGCATAGTGCAGTTAATGCATGAAAGCAACAGAATGGAGGCATTTGCTTTTCCAGATCTCATTGACATGCATGCTGCTGTTCAGTAAAAGCAGAGAGGCCAGAATTGGATGGTCTCAGTACGACATTCCTCCCACTTGTACTTACCAAGTTTTGAGGTCAAACATCATTACAAGTCATCAGTTGGTGTTATAGATGCAGGATGCCCCATGAGACTTAGGCCCTTTTCGCATGCTTTTTTTTGTGTGTGCGAGCGCCCTTTGAGCGTCGCGTGAGTGGGAGCGTTGCTCCGTATGACGCACTCCCACTCGCGCAACGCTCATGAGGCTGAAGTGGGGCGAGCGCACATTTTCTTATTTTCGGCTGCAAGCCGAAAATACTGCACGCTCACGCAATGCTCGCGGCACCCTCACGCATCTACCTGCGTGCGGTGCTTCAGCAAGCAGGGACGGTTCCGGTTCCTTCCCCCAGCGCAGCCTACAACTCCCAGACTGCGCTGCGGAAGGAAGGGGTGGGGCACTCGTGCGACGGCCACGCTAGAGGAAGCCGATGCGGGAGGCAAGAAGGGCTGTCGTGAGCCACTCCCCACTGCCACGACGAGGTAAGGTGCGAAAAGGGCCTTAAACAAGACAGGTAGTTAAGAGGAAGAGATAAGTGGATAATTCATTTCAGTATCAAGAAATAATTAATATGGACTATTTATACATGTGGGAGGAATCTGTTTTACTTCCCAAAAGGTATCTTCAAGTCTGTGTTCTGACACTTGGTCAAAATGTTTCTGTTTTGATATACAAATAATGTATCTTTGAAGTGATTAGATCATCTGATTGAGTCAGGTTTTCATTCAGTACTATTTCATTTGTCCAATTAATTACATTACTCCACTGCTAGTACTGTGTATATCTGCAAGTAATATACTCTTGATGCAGAAATATCTTTGAGTGATGGTGCAAAGAATTCTATTATTTACCTCTGAAACTTGGCGTGTGACCAGCACACAATACAGTCAGTATGAATGCAGGTCAAATTCTAGAATAGCACTAAGCTAAAATTAATACAGCACAAATGTCATGGAGTTGTTACACTGAGGGTTGAGTAGACATTACTCTGGAGACACAACTAGCAGGTATATTTCTCTTTTGTGTGTTTTCCTTCAGTGCTGGGCAACTCATACTGATGAGTATTTTAATACTTCTTGCTGTGGACTCAGTCTGAATCTTGAAGAATCTGCAATTTATAATATAAAACAGTATCTGTTAAAGCAAACGCATCACTATTTTCAAATATAAATTATTGAGAAGAGAATGATTCAGATTGGGCCCCTCAGTAATTAGAGAAAAGCACAAAAAGATGTACTTACCAGGTAAGATGATGTCTGCTTTGGCTCTAATAAATATTAGGATGTTCAAAAACTCAAACACATTTAATAGCACTTGAAAGGGTTGGCTTCAGGATCAGTCTTACAGAGAAAAGGAGGGAAACGTCATTTTGGAAGGTTGTACACACTCATTATAGAACGGGGAGATCAGAGTGCAGCCTTGGGGCCATACCCCTAAAGGTATTTTTGTGGTCCTCAACTCCACAGACATCATAGAAAGCCTTTTTTCCTTGACAAAAATGGGTGAATTCGCTCTAGGAGAGGCCATTCAATCTTTAAGTGGTTTGTAAGGGGCCCCTTCATTGCTTATCTTTTTTAAAAATGTTTTTCAAAGTTAATAAGGTATTTCTGGCTGTTTCCTGCAGCCAACTACACAGTTGCCCACAACTGTTATGAAGCAAGCTTACACTAGTTTAGCTGAAGCTCTTCTGTGATCTTTGAGATACACTATTCTAGCTTAGTATATGCTAGAACTCTACCTGCATTCACATGCACGACAATGGGTTACATGTTTGATACCAGTATACTCTGGCTTTTTCTCTTGTCAATCCCTCCACCATGTTCTTATGATAACAAAAAGAGTCTGGATATATAGATAGTCTAGTCTAGTCTAGAATAGTTTTTGTTATAGTATACATTGCTTGGAGACTAGGGCCCTTTTCGCACGTTACCCGTTTGTGCGGCTGGGGGGGGGCATCTCGCGCGAAAAGCCACAGCAGGAACGCTGCTGCTTCCCTGCTGCTTCGTCCCGCAGCTCACTTCCTGGTCACACAACCGTCAGACAGGCGCCCTGCCCCTTCCTTCCGCAGCGCAGCCTGGGAGCTGTAGGCTGCGCTGGGGGAGGAAGTGCGACCGGCCCGGCTCGTCCGACGCACCGCATGGCAGGTAAGTGTGGGAGGGCCCCGGGAGCATTGCGTGACCGTGCAGTATTTTCAACTCCCAGCTGAAAATAAAAAAATGCACGCACAGCCCACTTTAGGCTCGTGAGCGTCGCGTGAATGGGAGTGCGTCATACGGACCTACGCTCCTGTTCACGTGACGCTCAAGGGGCCCTCTCGCAACAGAAACTGCGTGCAAAAAGGGCCTAGGACAAGATTAAGACATGCTGAGATCCTGAACTACAGAAGGCCCTCCACATTCATGAGGGATAGGGACACAGATCCCTTGCAAATGTCAAATAATCGCAAATAGAATGTCTTCTCTACAGGCTTCTGCCCAGCCAGTGCACTCACCCAGGCAGAGGCAGGCAAAATAGGCAATGGCCTTCCCTGCACCTTCCTGCCACCTGCATGAGGCGTGCTCACACCAATGCCGGTGGCAGGAGGAGCACAAGGAATTGGTGATCGCCCTTCCCAGACCTTCCTACTGCCTGTGCGCTCACCCACAGCAGAGGTAGTGGAAGGAACACGGAGAACTGGCAATCACCTTCCCTGGATCTTCCTACCACCGACACAGTGGCAGCAAGGGCGGCAGGAGAAGTGCGGGGAACTGGCAATCACCCTCTCTGGACCTTCCTGTCACTGGTGCAGAACACACCTGCACCCACGGCAGTGGCAGGGGAGGTGGGACGAGCATGGGGAACTGGTGATTGCCCTCTCTGGACCTTCCTGCCACCCACGCAGGGCGTGCCTACACCAGGGGCAGGGAGAATGGGAGGAGCAAGTGGGGTGGGAGGGGGAGAATGGGGGGCAAGCGGGCACCCCACGAATAATCAAATTAGCAAAAGTGAAACCCGCAAATGTGGAGGAAAAACTGTACATCTGTTTTAAACAGCCCCCATAATATTACCAAAAATGTCTATTAATGATTTATTTAGAGTCTTCTCATAATTTGAGATCCTAAATTGCAGCTGCCTTAATTTATTGATAAATCTGGGAACCGCTGGAATGGCTTCCGTTTTCTACCAAACTGCAGTTTCTCTGTTAGTATTGAACAAATGCTTAGCACTGATCAGTGTGATCTTTGGTGCTTGGTACTATATGCTTTGCTCTTTCAGGCTTTATTGGCCTGGCTGACTTAATGGGTTGTGTGTTAAATCAATAGATCAAGTGTTGTTCTATAAACACAAATGCATAGGAACTTCCTTGATGCCACATCTAGCTTATTTGTCCATGTAGTCACCTATTGGTTATCCATGCAG